>LPNX010177046.1:1280-32027 GCA_001517045.1 Pseudotsuga menziesii
TCAATATATCTTTTTGGAGAGTTAGAAAATGTTTCTGTTAATTAATATTAATTTATTTATCCATATATAGCTTTGATCTGAAAAGTTTATATATATATATATATAGTTTTGATTTGAAAAGTTAAAAGAAAAAATATAGTTTTGATTTGAAAAGTAAAAAAATATATAGTTTTGAGTTGAAAAGTAAAAAATAGTTTCATGAATTTTGTATGAATGAAAAATAATGTTTATAACAAATATATTAAAATTATATGTTAAAATTTTATAATGGTGTCATGTTGTCATACTATTCTTACATATTAATGAATATTAAGGAAGTTTATAGGTAAAATATTAATGAATATTAAGGAATTGGATAGGTATATAGGTGGGTTGTCATATATATTAAAATTTAATATTGTTATGTTGCTATATTATTAGTGAATATTAATGGAGTAGATAGATATATACAAATAGATATATAAAGTTTATAGTTATGAATATGAATATTGATTAATCATGTATAATTGTAGGTAATAATGGTTGTTACAAATTATGCACAGGCTATAACAAATACAATATAAATGGGTATATATATTAAAATTTTATGCTCTCCGTATATTTCTAATGAATATTAATGGAGTAGATAGATATATAAAGTTTATAGTTATGGATGTGAATATTGTTAATCATGTATAAGTGTAGGTAATAATGTTTGTTACAAATTATGCTCACACTATGAAGAATAAATAACAAGTGACTGATGGGAAAGCTTGACATACCTTGGCCATCATTATAATTGGTTTTAGTAACTTAAACAATGATATAATGTTTAAGACCATCCTCAATTCATGTTTTGGCAACAAAAATAGTGATAGTCTTTTTATGTCAATGATCCCTTATTGCTTGTTGCCAAAATGCTCTCAAAATATTGGCCAAATATTGTCACCAAAGATCTTAACCTAATGATAATAGCCACTAACCATCACCAAATATCTTAACCATCACCCTTGAACAACCATAACTACCTGATAATTTATCCCTAATTACCCCTAATAACCTCTACTTAACCACTAACTACCCACAGTGTATTAAAGTAGAGGAGGACCCTTTTATTGGTGGAGCTAATAGCTATAAATTATACCAAGATTTTCTAAATATATTAAGAAGTAAAGGGGTTCAGGCCTTAGCTCAGGTGGGTGTTATTGATTTGGGAAATTATGCATGAAAAAGATGGAAGCTATAGATTTGGAGCTATAGGGGAAATATTAAGAAGAATGGAGTGGGTATATTATTGGCCTTAAACATGTTGGAATTCATATGACAAACAAAGATGAGAGAATTTTTAGGTCATGGAATAAAAAAAATGGACAGGTAATTGCCAAACTTGCATATGAAACTGCTATGTTTTCTTCTATTGAAGATGAAACTAAATGGTGGTTTACCTCTCTCTAGAAGTGGCATTGTCAATTAAAGATTAAACTGTTTAGTTGGCTTGCTCTAGAGAACATGATACTAACTTGGGAAAATTCGATGAATATAGGAGGACAAGGGCTAAATATTTGTATTTTGGGCATCAAGGAGGATGAAAGAATTCATCACTTATTGGTCCATTGTGAATTTAGAATTTACTTGTATGGTTGGAGGTGAAAAAAGAACTAAAGAATATATATCAATGGGCATCACAAACCTTTGAATTAAGCTTTAATAACTCGATAATGGATTCAAATTACTAGAAAGAGCTTCCTTCTTTCATTAGCTAAGAAATATGAAAATACGAGAATATAATTTTGTTTGAAGAAAAAAAAATGTTATGAGCACCAGATAAATGCAATTGGTTCTTTTAATGAATATCATAAAGAAAAGGAAACAAAAATGTAAAAGTAGCAACAAATCCTTACTTTATCACCCATATGCCAATTGGATTATTTAATGGGGCTTCACAAGATGATGGTGCTAGGTGTGGAGCAAGTATGCTATTGAAATTCAGTGATTCGGATTTCTTTAAGATTCAAATATGTTGTGGCAAGGGAACAACTACCAGAGGGGAACTTCTATAGCTATGGCGAATTTTATATTTTACACAAACTAAACATATTTCTAATTTGCAGGTTATCGGAAATTCCAAGGTGATTATAGATTGGGTATTACACAAATGTCAATTGTAGGTGGTCCTATTGGATGGCTAGAAAACAAAAAGTTGAAGACTATAGGAAGAATTTATAAATATCCATATCAACATGTTTATAGAGAGTTCAATATTGAAACAGGTGCTCTCTCAAAACAAGAATTGAATTTGGTATAAGGATCAATCCACTTTGAATAATTGAAGGGTTCAAGAGTGGTGTCTCAAGACACATTTCCTTTATTCTAATAGAGGTTTGAAAAATATTTTGATATATTTAATTATATATCTATGGTTGTCATGTTTCTTACCTTGCTCGAGTGTTCGGTGGATAAATAATATGGTATTTTCTAGTTGTAGATTTTTCTTTTTATCATTACTAGAAGACTATATATGTTTTTATAGTGGCTTGTCTAGCTATAGTATTGCGAGTTTTAGTTAATAGATTTTTTAGTAAGTGAGTGGTGGTCAATTTAATACAACATGAATTACAAAATATTAGTTGCAATGTATGGGAGGAATTTTGCTAGAAATATAGGTGGGAGAATAGTGAATTTGGAGATGCCAGTTACTATGGATTGTCTAGTATTGTATACTTTGATTCTCAAAATGAATAGAAAGTATAGTATTTTTCTCTATATATAAAAAAGGTTAAGTTTTAAAGATTAGTTTTGTATTAATCCTCATTGGGGAAACAAATATACGTTGTCGTTGTTGTTTTCTTTTTTATCGGTTTCAGGTTGGACTTACTATTAATGCATCATTCATATATAATTTTTAAATTAATGTCTAAAACCAATTCTATTAAAATTTTATAATGGTGTCATGATGTCATATTATTAGTGAATATTAACAGAGTGGATAGGTATATCAAGTGGTGGTCAAATATATTAAAATTTTATATTGTTGTTATCTTTCCATACTACACAGGGTTGGTTGTCAATATAGAGGGCATTGATTAATCGTGTATAAGTTTAGGTGATAGTGGTGGTCATAAATTATGACCACTGAAGTATGGGAATAGTTGGTAGTGGTAACTGACAATTTATGGCATACAACCTCCATTTTCTTGGCAGAGTATTTGTTCATTTGTATGGTTTTAGGTTAATCAAGTTGTTGATTGACTATGTATGGGCATAGTTGACAAGAGTGGTTCAAAATTAATGGCATATGGTCTCCATTTTTCTTGTAGACTCTTGTTTAGTGGGTGATATCAATTTGTGCTTTCATTTGATGTCGAAAATGAAGTTCTAACCCTTTTTGTTCTCCATGTGAGGCATCTTTGTTTCTTATTTATTTCGTAAGGAGTTGTAGATAGTTGTCTAAATTTGGGTGAAGTAAGCACTGAAAGTATCATACCATAGGTAATTATTCCTTGTCATATTAACCTTTTACTTGTGAGTCTCCTATGGACACAACTCAATTTGTAACTATTATAGTGATAAATACTCTTATGAATCTAGCCATTTGATTTGTGCATTCAATTATGAAAATTTGAATACATTTTGTGTCTAAACAATGTTTAAAGGGAAAACAAATAATCGTGTTTTTTGTATAGAATTATGCAGTGCAAAGTCTATGTTAAATATAATACCAACCAAAATTAGGGTCTTTGAATACTAGGTAGAGCATCCATTTAAACCATTTATGGTGGACATATTTTTTTGTGTGATTGTGTTTATTATAATTTTGTCCACATCCATTCAAAATATGAAAATTAGAACACATTTTGTGTCTGAACAATGTTTAAAGGAAAAATATTATTAATCATATTTTTTGTATGAAATTTATACAGTGTAGAGTCTATTCTAAATCTAATACCAACCAATATTAGGGTCTTTAAAAATCTAGGTTGAGGACCCATTCAAACAATTGAGGGTGGACATATTTGTTTTTCTTTTGTGGTTATGTCTATTATAATGTTGTCCACGTCCATTCAAGCCATTGATGATGGAAATATTTTTGTCTTTTTAGGCTAAGTCAATTATAATTTTATCCATATTTTTTTCTTTGTTATTGAAGAAAACTAATAAACTCTCTGAAATCCTTTCTGGCCTTTTATTCCCCATTTCAAAGCATTAGGAACAAAGAATGTTCCCCACAAAACCCTCAAAATTTTGCCTCCGAGATGGGGTAAAAGTGGCTGACGTTTTGAGTGACCACATCAAAGAATGCATATTTTTTTCATACAATAATTCACTAAACTAACATAATCCCAATTACGAGAGTCCCTTGATTAATTTCAAAGCATGGAATGCCCTTGTTGAACCCTTAATGTAAGTTAAGTTTTATTGAATGAGTTGTACTTCTAATATGTCCTTTCAAGGAGTAAACCAAAGTGCCAAATGAAGGATACACCATTTCCCACAAGGATATACCATAGTGGTAATTATTAAAAGAACAAAATGTTCTTTCCTATAACATGGATTTCTTCTAAACCATTCTATTGCAATCATACTGTTCATCTTCTGAGAAATAAAATTTCTTGAATTCCTCCCTTATAATTCGCATCAAGTAGATCCAAATTTGTAGCATACACACTTGTGTTAAGTTCCATGTAGATAAAATTGAAATATTTCTATAATTGAGAAAATAAAATGGTCCTCTTCTATGAAAAATATATGATAATGTATCATTTGGTTTATCCATTTCATCCCAAATCTAATTCATCGTCCACCACCAATGGTGTTTTAGAGGTCATCTTGGAGACCCACGATTTACACAATCTTGGCATTTCCTCTACACATGGTAAGCAAGGGGTCATCCTTGTTATGGGAATATTTAGGTAACACAACTAGAAATGAATCAATAAAAAATGAGAATATAGGGAAAACAATTCTTTCCCTTGCAAGGCCTTATCATTTTTACTATCTTATTCATTTCTTCACAATACCCATCATGGTTTACAATTAGTAAAGTCTCATCAATGCTCCACACTTTGGAATAGGCCATATACTACTAACTACAACCTCTATGGCCTATTGTGCACATACAAGGTAACATTTTAAATGAATTTTTGCGATGCACCTAGGGGGGATAATATGAGATACCTAGGGAGGTAGCCAAGGGAATAATGCCCACTAGGTAGTTGGTGGGTAATAGATATGTCCATTAGGTAGTTAGAAGAAATAATATAATAATAAGGGGTAGTGGGCATAGGAATACTCATGAAATATTGTAAATATATGAGTATTATTGTATTGATTAAGTTGGATGCAATATTTGTATAAAATATTGCTTGCAGTGTGATGCATTCCCTAAAGAATAGCTAATGGTGTTACCCCATATTTAAGGGTCTTCTCTAGATATTGTGTTAATTCTATTATTATATATTGTGTTATTCTCAAGTTAATGTTTATACTCTATCTTCAAATATATTAAGGCACATAACATTTTTGGCCAACTTTGTATGAAAATCTATGCTAAGAGGTGGAAAAACGATTCTTCATTTGACCTCTTTTGTTTCTTCCTTTCGTAAGTGTTATTCCTTGCTTACATGAGATATTTTTCTATTTTATACAATAGTTTACTATTCAACACTCTTATGTAGGTATACCTATAACTGCATTGAATGGTTTTAGGCTAGTTAGTTGTCACATTGCACTACAACTATTGCAACACAAGGAAGGACTCAATTGATGATATAAGAGAAAAAAAATTGGTTGTGTTCATTGGTTAGAGTTGCAGAGAAGGAAGAACAATGTTGATAAATGGGTTATGTAGATGTTGATTAGGAAGCTTAAGAATAACATTGAAGGAGGAGTCACAATGGAATGAGATGATGAGGTGCATGTTTGAAATCTACATGTTTTAAATAATATGTCCAGCAAATGGAAATGTTGGGTAGAGTTATTAAGGGAGAATCTGTAAAAGGAAGTTGAGGTAACTACATTTCAGGTTGCATGATGATGTTAAGGAGGATCACATGAGTTAGATGGGAGGTAAGAGAGTATCTTGTAAATATGAGTACGTAGTTATAAACTAGGCAAAACATTATTTGCATGTTTGGAAGCCTTGGTGGGGGCTCGACAGATAGGACAACCAATGAAGATGGATTATGAAACTGAATATGAGTGGGAGGTGTATTCTAAATACGTGCATACATTTGCTTATAATATGAGGACACACTAAATAGAAGGAAATATAGGAGAGAGGATATGGATGAAGTCATGACATCAATGGAGACTCATGAAGAACAAAAAATGGATGATGGACATAATTGAATGAAAGTGAAGTTGGTTGAAGACGAGGAGATGTCCATTTTAAAGTGAAAGTCATGGAGAAGGAATATCTTGTGATAAGAAATGGGGGAGGAACTTACAACATAAAATATCCAAGTATATTTTCTTGAGAAAGTGTAGTTTAAGAGGAAGTATGAATGAAGTATGTGGGAATTTTTTATTCCAATGATATGTTTTGTGTTGATGTGTTTACAGGTATGGAAGGCAAACATTATGTAAAGGGTGTTGAATATGATTAGGAAGACAAAAATACCAACAACTAATAATTAAGTTAAATATGTCCTTGAAAGGATAAGTCAAATTTTGTGTACAACTTTGAAGGTGTGAACAATGTGAATGCTAGAATTTTTTTAGGATAATAGAGAAATAATTTTTACTACACAACAACCAAATGCATTCAAGGAATGACAATAGTACTTGCAAATAAATACATGACAAGGAATTACACCATCATGAGGTGGAAGTGGGTG
The DNA here is from genome assembly GCA_001517045.1 of Pseudotsuga menziesii. Lineage (NCBI taxonomy): Eukaryota > Viridiplantae > Streptophyta > Pinopsida > Pinales > Pinaceae > Pseudotsuga > Pseudotsuga menziesii. The sequence continues at coordinate 8,096 of LPNX010177046.1, forward strand.
GTTAACAATGAGGGTTTTATGACATATATTGAGAGGTGTTGTTGCGGTTTTTTTCTAAAAAACATGGAAGAATTATTTTGGATGAACACACACTATGATGAAGTGTGATTTCCAAAGTAAAGAAAAAACTAGATGAAAAACAGTGGGTGAACATGCATAGTTAATTCAAAGAAGAGAAGTCCATCAATAGATATGACAACAAATAAATTGCAACAAAAAGTGGTTCACTATAAGTGTATCAAGTGTTGGTAATACTGCGAGAAATCATGGAGGATATTGAGCATGCCTTACATTAGATTATAAATAATAAATATCAAGAATAAAGTGGAGGTATTTGCAACATGGGATATGAGACATTGGACTAAAGATACTCCCATAAACATATTAGTTCAACAATGAAGGAATCAAGGAGTAAGGAAAAATATTCAAGATGAGACATGCATAATAGTAAATGATAAAGACTATGGAGCATGAAGGATAAAAAGAGAAAGCAGAGGTCCAACAAATGGTTGTCAATTGATCAATAATAATGTGACCAATATCGTGGTGTCCTTTTGTACCAAGGGAGTATGATACAAGAGCATCCCTGGTGCATGGATAATCTTTCTCACCCAAATATATTTCCATTCCAACTTCCTAGTTTGTCAAATTCTAATGATAATTCATATTATGCAACAAAGGGAAAAAAACCACAACACAAAGATCCATGCATAGTATAGAACAAATGAAATGGATGTTTTTTCATCAATGCACACCACAACACATTTTTTACTTGGAAACTGGATACCTAGTATGTTCCAATCTATGTTTATATACAAGTGAAAATGTGGAAGGTGTGAATGAAATTTGTGCACCTACATGAGTTGAGGGACCGCTTGACTAGTGCATCATCAACCATAAGCAAAGTTTCTCTTGAAGGGCACTCCCTTGATCAATTTGTACACTAAATATTCATTTGGCGAATAATCCCAACATATGGTATGCTAGTAATATGGCATTAGAAAAGGTAAAGCACATGGACCATAGAAAGGTCCCTATGGGTGTCCCAAGTTGACATGTCCCTATAGACATATCTAAACAAGAACACCCTAATGAACCCAAGTAGAGAAATGATAGATGGAATCCCATAGTGGTTGATCCCCATAGTTGAAGGATGAGGTTCTTATCTTAAAGATAAACACCTCCCCTCTAAAGCGGTTTTTGTATGAGAAAATTTTGAAGTTAACCATTCACTTTGGCCAGTTGATATGTTCAATTTGTTCTTGTTACTACTTCCCTTGTGTTAACACAAAATTAAGGCTAGGGGGTTTGGTCATATGGGTTTTAGGGATGTGAGGTTGTTTGGAAAGACCAAGTAGGGAAAGGGCATCTTTCAAGAGCTTATTAGGAATGAGATTTTTATTAGAAAGGTTCTCAATATTTTGTGGAAGGGGAGTGGAAGTGGGGATTGTTAGGAGAGTGGATTTACGGTCATGGGATCTATTGTTGATACCTCAAGTTTGGTGTTTGCTTTATTTTTTCCCGGAAGAAAATAATGATACTAGAAAAATGTATGCAGTACCTTTGGGCATATTCATGGTAGTTATGCCAAAATAGATGGTGAATTCATGATCAAAGTTTGTGGGGATCAGGTAGTAAGGTAGTACCTTTTCATTAAAATCTTATGGGTCTAATCCTTGTGAACATTTGAACATGTGGTCTCTGTCTATGCCAAACCTATTTTTGGCAATGTAGTTGTTTAAGATATGTCGTAGAATGCAAACAATGGAAATAGATAACATGAAACTATACAATTGACAAAATGAAGCATTAGTGGCATCTTAGAGACTCTTCCATGGATCGAACCGCTTTGCTTCAACTAGTCTATTGGTAGGGGGTGGAAAACTATGTCCCTTTGTTGGTTTCCACTTCGACATGGTAAATGCCACAAGCAAGTACCCAAAATGAAATAGAATCCTAATTTATGTGCATCTTTGTAGGATTGAAATAAGTCATCCATTAAAATACTTACACCAATTTAGCTAAATGCCCTAGACTCAAAATTCTACAACTGAAATGGTTCTAAGGTGTATTCCCCTTTGGTGTACTTTCTCATTTGTTGATCGACAATGATCTTGAAGGAAATATTGAATTGGGTGTTGTTGATATCCATAATCACAACCCCATATCCTCCATGCTTAGCTCCATAGAACTCGCATATGATAAATTCTATGCAAGTTCTACTCCCCTTGGCCCCCCCTGAAACGAGTAAAGATGCCCTCGTTGGTCATGGACAGTCTTGTCAAGAAGTGGATGTCGTCAACATGGATTGGGTATTGTAAATTGAGCCATAATGAACGGTCATGTACCCTTCTAATCATAAATTTTGTTCATTTGAGCACTTAACCAATGGTGCCAAAACCTAGTAACTCTTTCAGGTTCATTAGCATGGAGTTTCGTGGTGGCTCAAAGGATAGCTTCCAGGTGGGAAAAAGACCCCTATTTTCGAATAATACATAGTTCATATAACACTTGGAGTTCATATCCAAGTATAGGTCCCCATTTCTAGTCAACTTTTCCCTTCAAGTCTCTAAGGATTTCGATCCGAGAATAAAGGGACTCTATCTCAAGCGGTTTGTTCTATTTGGTATAGAATTGGTGGTCGCTACCTTTCCCATGTTTAATAAGATGAAATTATACATGAACTGAATTGAAGGTCATGATATGGTCATGCTACTTTGTTTTTGACAAATGCACCAACTAGGGTATGTTGAGGTATCAGAAAAACAAAGTGATCGCCATATCAAGGGTAAGATGATTTTATCACTTTGCTTGTGACAAAATGGAGGATTTTACACTTCATTAATGATGGAAATAGTGGTATATAAATTTAAATGTAGAGATATAGTTCACATGGGTGGTTGTAAATGCAGTTTAATCATGACTTAATTGCTCTTTGAATCATTCAAACTAGGTGGCATTTCACTACTTCTATAATGGGGGGGAATGTGTTCCTTGAAAAAATGGTCTAATTATACTAACTCAAACTTAAAAAGATAGCACACATGAAAAAATAAAAATAAAACTATCTCTAATGCAAACTAAATACAAAATTGTAATACTAGCTCCTATTCTACGTCACTCCTCATGACAAGAGTGTGGTCATATGGAAATATTGAGCAGATTTACAGGGATTTAGGTGTGCACCATTCACCCATCCTCATTTAATAAATCCATATAGTTGTGCAAGATTATCAAAACCATAGTCTCAGACTTCTCCAACAATAAATGGTCCCATTCAATTTATTTGAAGGTTGTCTGGATTCTTCAAAAAAAAGTTGACATATAAAAGGAATTTTGATGTGGCAGTCATGCGAGTATTTTTGTGATCCGGATTTATGCATGAACGAAATGAAAGAACATACACATAATAATATTCAAAGACATTTTTCAAATATAACAAAGATATAGTAAACACATATTCTATTAAATGGCGGAAATAGAACATACTGTAATACAATTGCTAGAATGGTGGTAGCTATCTTTGAGAAGAGATGTGGCTGCTACGCTCATCCGTGCCAAGATGAATACAAAATGAGGCCAAAGGGGCCTATTTATAATAATAATGATGTGAGAACCCCAAAATTCCAAAACGTAACCCTAGAAGATGAACCGTCATAAATTTTGTGGCCCCAAGGTGTTAAGTTGAACAGTCAACTTCCTGGGGTCATAACTTTTGCATACGATCTCCGATTTGGGCATTCGATATCTCGTTGGAAAGGTATGTCTAAGATTTAAAACTTTTGGTCGACCAAATTCATGTTGATGGAAACCATTTGGCCCCGAATCTCCAAAAAACATCGTTCAGGGCCTCAAAACGGCCCCGAAAGTTTAGGACCCGAAAAACTGTAGGAAAATAACTACGAAACTTCCACAATGGACAATTGTTTTGAGCCAGTGGAATAGGTGGGTGGTCACCGATCTCCATCTGAATCATTTTTGCATTCTTTCTCCACTGTTGCATGATAATTATCTAAAAGGTGGGATTCTTCGAATTCCATTAATTTCAATAGCCTTTTCGCAATTGAATCTTCCTTGTTCATATGAGTTTCATGTGCGATGTATAGCCCGGGATGATAAATTTGGATAAAACTATTGAATCATGTCTGTATACCAATTAGAATGGAGTTTGTTCATGTAATTTATTTGTAGTGGTTATGTATTCCCATAGGAATGCATTAACTCTTTCTTCTTAATTTATGCAACATACCTTGGTCAAGCATGTTTCCAATATTTTGTTGAAGGCTTCAAATGTGCCATTTTCTTGTGGGTGATATAGACTGCTCTTACAGTGTTGTATAAAAAATCTCTTTGTCAAGGATCCAATGGTGTTGTTTATGAAGTGCATAACTTGGTAACTTGTGAGGTGTATGGGGAATCCGAATCTAGTAATGATATTCTCATATATGAATTGAGTTGTTGTTTCAGAGGAACAATCTCATATCGACGTTGCCTCATCCCATTTTGTTAAATAGTATTTTGCGGTAATGATGTAGGAATATTTTTAATTCTTCATAGGAGGATTAATGGGGTCAATAAAATCAATTACCCACTTCTAAAATGGTTTTAGAGAACGTCCTAGGTGAAGTGGGAGTTCATCTCAAAGGGAAGGATTCCCAACTCACTAAAAAACATCACACACTCTGGCTTAGGCTTTGGAATCCTTAAATATGGTTGGCCACCCCACTCATGCTTATAGAATCTTCCTTTCCATTCCTTGTTATTTCCAATGTGACCTCCTACAACACCTACGTGACATTACCATAAGATATCATGTTTTTCATGATTCAATAAGCAACGACGTACAATTCCATCAGTTCCCAATTTGTATAGTTGTCCCCCAAATAATCAGTATTCCATAGCTTGTGCTTTTCCTATTGTAAGAAACAATGAAATTATTCTAGGCGGTCTTGAATAAATTCAACTTGAAACAAAGACACATCAGGTAGTTGATCATCAAGTGATCCTTCAAATATTCTCTTGTCTCAATTGTCGACAAATTATCAGGTCCATGATTGTGCTTTCTCGATTTGACAATTAATTCAAAATCAAATCCGTGAAATGAAAACAACAATTAAAAAATTGTCTTTCTAAAATGGGTTTATTCACAAGATACTTGAGAGGTGAGTGATCCATGAAAAATATTGAAGGGTTCTCCTAGAAAGTAGTGGCATAATTTTTGTAGAGCATAAATCATCACCAATCCTCCTCTTTCTATGGTTGTGTAGTTTCTCTTAACCTGAGATAATTTGTTGCTGGAAAAGTAAATGGGATGATCAATTTCTCCTTTTCTTGGTTGAGCTAATAAAACTCCAAGGGCAATGCGTGATGCATCAACATGTACATGGAATTCCTTTAGCTAGTTGGGCATTGACCAATGTTTCTTTTAATATTGCAAAAGCATGTTCACAAATATTCAATTCACTTGAATGTTTACACCTTCTTTAGGAGTTGTTCTAGTAGAGTTGTAATAGAGGAATAATCACAAATAAATCATATGTAGTATGATGTTTGACACAAGGTGGATAACACTTTCTTCACAAAAGTCAAGGATGTTTGGCACAAGGTGGATCGCATTTTCTTCACAAAAGTCTACAATGATCATGATTTTTGCATGATCTACTAAACTTTGTCATGACAGATAGTGTGACCTAATAAGTTGACGAAAGAGACACAAAAATGCATTTCCACGAGTTCAAGGAGATCTTCATTTGGTGACAGTGGTCCAACATTAACCGAAGTAGGGACACCTGTTCTTTGAGTATACTATAAACTATCTAGTAATCCAAATATACTTCTAGGAATTTATGAATAAATTATTTGAAAGTTGATATTACAATTATTGAAGAGATTGTAGGTGCATACTTTAGTCCAAAAGGCATATCATTATAAGCAAAGGATCCCCATTCTACAATGAATGTTTTATTTTCCTTATCTTCTTCCATGATTCATACATGTGATAACCTAAGATCCCATATTTAAAAGAATAAGCTTCGTTCTCGACTACTTTGTCTAGTACCCCTTTACTATATGGTGTCAGAAATGGATCTTGAACACATGTAGATTTTAAGCAATGATAATCGACATGTCCTTGTAGCCATATCTAAACAAGAGCATCCTAATGAACCCAAGTAAAGAAATGATAGATGGGACCCCATAGTGGTTGATCCCCATATCATAATTGAAGGACGAGGTTCTTTTCCTAAAGATAAATAGATCCCTCAGAAAACAAGTTTTGTATGAGAAAATTCCTAATTTAACCATTCATTTTGGCTAGTTGATATGTTCAATTTGTGTTTGTTTCCACTTCCCTCACATTTGCACAAAATTAAGACTAAGGTTCTTGCACAATGGTGAACAAAGGTACCATTTTATTCTAGTGTTCTATAATTTTCAATCCCCTAAAGGAGAATGTATCACCTAAAGCATAACCTAGACTTGTTTAAAATAAGTACTGTTAACTGCAGGGATAAACTAGAAACAATATGATACGTCATTATACTGCAACATGCAGTATAATGAGCACGTACGATGAAGGTTTCAGGCGCAGCCATGGCCGCCCCTAGGGGCGAGGATCCCCCTCCTCCCCCCCTTCTTGCTGAGATGGACGCGTTTCGGAGGCTCGTTGCAGGCGGTGGGAAGAGACCAGCTCCTCCACTGGTTCCAAAATTTATCAAAAAACTCGCAGACATTCCTGAAATCGCCCTACCGGAGACTTCTTCGGTAAAGATTGCTCTTGCTCTGTCTGAAAGAGGTCTGGTTGGCCAATTTATGGGGCTTTGGCCTTCAGCAAAGACCACCAACGACTTGATACAAAGAAACTGGAAGCCGCATCTAAAATAAGGAGTCACCTGCTACCCCCTGAGCAGCGGCTACTCTCTCTTTGAATTTATTAATAAGGAAGACAAAGACCTTAATGGGATCCCAAGGGCTGTACCTTAATCGTTGGACCCCAGAATTTGATCCCTCGGTGGATCTGCCTAAGGAGGTGCCAGTCTGGGTCAGGCTTCCCAATCTGCCGATCCACTGCTGGAACTTTGAAGCACTGCAGATGATTGGAAACAAAATAGGAAAGTTCGTTGATAAGGAAGACAACAAGAACATCTACAACTGTGCCAGGATCTGTGTTGAAGTGAACCTCGAAGCAGGGCTTCCAGAGGTAGTAAAACTAAAGGTGGGCACTTAGTCTCACTATCAGAAAGTGGACTACGAACATCTTTCGTTTAAATGCAGGCTCTGTCAAGAGCATGGGCACTTTCAGAGAAATTGCCCAAAAAATCAAACCCTGGACAAGGAAGAAAATGAAGGATGGAAAAAGGTTAAGAGAAACAAACCAGCTGCAAAAACCAAAGAGACAAGACCTGACCAATTGCAGAATCAGCCACAGGTGAATGTGAATCCGTTGAAGGAGCCCTTGGTAAAAGATTCAGCACCTCCAAAGGAACCAGAAAATGAATGTATTGAGATAGCAACTCAATTAGCGTCTTCATCAGAAAATCCAGCTAAGAACAAGAGCGACCTGATAGCCAAAGAAGCTCTGAAATCAGATGAAGAAAATATCACTATAGGCTCTGAAACTGGAGCTGATTCCGACAGGGGGGCCACTGAGACTAGAAGCTCGGTTGGAACACCTGAAAGGACCCCAAGAGGAAGAAAGCCAGACCGAAAAAAAAGGGAAGAGAAATCTTATAGAGATGTAACTGCAGGAGTCCAGCAAACCATACCGAATATGATGGAAACCAGATCTTCAAAGAAATGCTGGGCTCTGAAAGGAGCCACCCTCCCCTCCTCCTAACCCTAATGCAGTTTGTCTCCTAGAATTGCAGAGGAATGGGAAGCAAATACAAAGAAGAAGCTATCAAAGATCTTGTCAGAATGAATTCCCCAGAGATCCTACTGATCCAGGAGACGAAGATGGAGGCGCCTGAGACTATTCAGGCCAGTAAAATGTTTTGGAAAAAAGGAGAAGGTAGAGAAGTCAGCTCCAGAGGAGCCTCCGGAGGGATAGCCACCTTCTGGAACTCCTCCACGCTAGATCTGCTTGAGGAACATGGTACCACCCATTGGCTGTTCACAAAATTGCAGCATCATGACTCGGGGCATCAGATCTGCCTTTTCAACATCTATGCCCCGGTCCTCCTATCAGAAAAAAGAGATTGCTGGGACTCGCTGAATATGTTCCTTACAGCAAACCAGCATGACAACCTGGTGCTCGCTGGAGATATGAATGTAACCTTGGCACTCTTAGAAAAGAAAGGAGGCTCCCCCGTAAGAGATTCGGTGCAGGAGTGGGTTGAAGATATCATCTCAGGCTGGGATCTTGCAGATATCAAACCCAGCAAAGGAAAATTCACGTGGACAAATAAAAGAGTTGGTCCGGGACATATTGTTGCTCGCCTGGATCGGTTTCTGGTTCATTCGTCCTTCCTAACGCTTGGTCTTCTTGCCTCCTCTGAGATTCTTCAGGCTTGCACCTCTGACCACAAGCCAATCTCTCTATCATTGTCCATGAGAGAAAATATTGGGCCCATTCCCTTCCGTTTCATCCCTCTCTGGGTCTCCATGGAAGGCTTCTTTGATCTAGTTTCGGATACTTGGCGTAAGGCAGTCTCTGGTTCGCCGTTCTACATTTGGGAAGATAAATTGCGAAGACTTAAAGTTGCTCTGAAATCCTGGGAGAAATCCCAGACCTCCCCAATTTCGGAAAGACTGCAAGCCCAACGAGCCCTTGGAAATCACCAGCTCCTCATGGAGGAGTCCACGATCACCCCGGAGCTGCTTAATGAGGAAATCGAACTCCAAAAGGCTCTCCACTCAGCGCTGAGAAGAGAAGAGCAGTACTGGAGAATTAAAGCGCGCTGTCTTTGGCTTCAAGAGGGCGATAAAAATACCTCATTCTTCCATAAGTAGGCTGAAGCCCGGAAGAATCACAATAACATTAGAGAAATTCATTTCCAGGACCGCTCGATCAGCAGCTTTGAGGAGATAAAGACAGCGGCCCACTCTTTCTTTAAATATCTTTTCACCGAAGAAATGGATGCGTCTCCTCTTTTGGATCGATACCCTCTGTCTGAAATCCCCTCGCTGATCAATGAGGGCGACAATCTCATGTTGACGGCTCCAATCTCGATGGAGGAGATAAGAAAAGCTATTTACGGAATGAACCCTGACAAAGCTCCCGGACTAGATGGATTCACGGCGAGATTCTTCACAACCTGCTGGGACATCATTTGGAAGGACCTGGTCAAAATGGTAAAGAAATCTCAGAACTGCAGCAAAATTGGAGGGAGTACAAACTCCTTTTTTCTGGCTTTAATTCCTAAAGAAAAAGGCGCCCAAAATTTTTCCAGATTTAGGCCCATATCGCTCTGCAACATTGGATATAAAATAATCACTAAATTCATCGCAAACAGATTAAAACAAATCCTTCCAAGGATCATCCCAGAGAACCAGGGTGGCTTCATTCAAGGAAGACAAATCGAGGACAACATCATCCTAGTCCAAGAGGCAATCCACTCTAGTTGTCAACGAAAAGAAAAAGGTATGATAGTCAAACTCGACCTTGCAAATTCCTTTGATAGAGTTCATTTAAATTTTCTGTTTGCTGTAATGGGAAAAATGGGATTCCATCCCCACTTAGTAAACTGGATCAAAGCCTGCATTTCGGAGCCCTGGATCGCCCTCTTGGTGAATGGGAGAACATCCAACTTCTTTCAAGCATCCAGGGGTCTAAGGCAGGGATGCCCATTATCCCCCCTACTTTATGTAATTCAATCCTCGATCCTCAGCTTCCAGCTTGACAAGAGACTACGGAAGCATTCTCTAATGGGGCTTTCTATCTCCCCTAGAGTGAAAAGAATGAACCATGCCCAGTTCGCTGACGATACCCTTCTCATGGGCCGAGCAAATCTATCCACGGCCAGATCCTTCAAGAACGAGTTGGATGTCTACACAGAGGCCTCTGGAAGTGAAATCAGCCCGAGGAAAAGTAAAATCTATAGCTGGAACTGCCCCCCTATCGAAATGATTGAGATCTCTAGGACGCTGAACATGGACGGGACCTCCAGGTGGGATTCCATTAAATACCTCGAAATTCCCCTCGTGAAAGCCTCCCCTAGAAAGAGTCTTTGGATGCCCCTGCTGGAAAAATTAAAGAACAAAATATTGTCATGGGGGGCCTCATGGCTGAACAAAGCCGGTAAACTAGTTCTTATAAACTCCGTTCTAGCTTCCCTTCCTGTTTACCAAGCTTCGCTTATCTTAGCCCCTAAAGGAATAGTGCTAGAAATTGACAAGATTTTGAAAAACTTTCTCTGGGAAGGGGGAAGGAATGAAGGAAAGAAAATGCACTTAGTAAGCTGGAACAAAATCAAATCCCCAAAATGGGAAGGAGGGCTACAAATCAGAGATCTAGCCACTCAGAATTTAGCCATGGGCGGAAATATTCTTTGGAAAATGGTCACGGGGAAAACCACTTGGAGCTCCAAAGCGTTGAGAACAAAGTACTTCAGAGGCCACAAAGAAAGGTGCCTGGACCACCCACCTCGGACTAGGAAAGGCTCCCCAATCCTTTCTCTCTGTCTTAAGTCCCTGAACATGATCTCTTCCAACCTAACTTGGATTCTGGGAAATGGCGCCAAAATAAAGTTTTGGGAAGACTCTTTTTTAGGACAGCCCCCTTTAAATGTCATGAATGGATTGGAGAACATTAAAAATTGGCTTCACTCAAACAACAAATTTTTCCTTTGGGATCTTTCTAGGTGGGGGCCAGATGACTCTTGGATCAAGTGGGACCTAGGGCCTGTCCCTCTTCCCCTTGAATCGGAAGCTAGTATCCTCCTAGATGCTCTCCAAGGCCTCTCTCCCACGTCATCTAAGATGAAGGATAAAAGAGGATGGGGATCCTCCTCCGGTAAGTACTCTGCTGCTGCTGGTTATGTAGCCCTTAAAGCTATACCTTGGGCTGCTCCGGATCCCACGATTTGGAGGAACCTGTGGCTTCACCCCTCCCTTCCCAAGATTGATCTGTTTTGTTGGTATCTTCTGCACAATAGCATTTTAACCTGGGATATTCTCCTTAAAAGAGGGTGGGAGGGGCCCTCTATATGCCCTCTTTGTGCCACCCACGAAGAAAACCCGCTCCATCTGTTTTTACAGTGCCCCTTTACTATTGATCTCTGGAACATTCTTCTCGCTCAGCTGAACCTGAATCTCCCCCCTTCTATCTTCTCTTTGTTTGCTTATTGGTCTGATTTAGCTCCCTTTCCCCTCTCTAGATTGAAGTTGATTAAAATGTGTTGGATGTGGGTCCCTAAAATATTCTGCTGGAAAGTTTGGCTGGAATGAAATAACATAATTTTTCGGGAAAAAGCAGGTACTCTGACCCAGGTGGCCAATAAAGTGAAGGCCTTAATAGGGGAGCTGGTCACTTCAAATCCAAATTTATATAATGAATCCACCTCAGACTATAAAGAGCACAGCTGGTTCTATGAGCTAGATTCTTTGATTCTCACCAAAATCAAGCACAACTCGAAGCATCAAGACCCATGGGAAATCAGATTAGAAGAGCAGGAGTTTATTAAATGGAGATCCGCTTTGAATGAGCACATTCTGCAGGTGGACGGGGCCTTGAAGGGAAACCCAGGGCCTGCGGGAAGTCGAGGAGTTCTAATAGACGATACCGGGAGGATCATTCTCAACTTCTCCTGGGGCCTGGGCATTAAAACTAACAATGCTGCTGAAATCCTCGCTATCTGGCAGGGTCTTACTCAAGCAAGAGCGCTCTCCATTAAGAAGCTCACTATAATAAGCGACTCTCGAGTTATCGTCCAAGCTCTCATCCTGAAGAAGGCCCCAAATAACATGGAGCTGACTCAATTCTTCAGGAAAGTCACCATTCAGCTGAAAGATTTCGAAGAGGTAAATATTTTCCACGTCCTCCGGCATCTCAACCAATTAGCAGATAATGAAGCGAATTTGGGTGTCCAGTTGAGCAAAGGAGCCCTCAGGTTTAATGGAACCATCAACCATGTGCCCATTCCTTAGTTCAAGTGCTGTTGTCTTTTCAGAACTGTCCAAGGAAGCCAAATGAGAAACTCGTTTTCCTTAAACTCAGTTTTCTCTCAGCTGGTGAGTACCATGAGGATATCGAGAAGCATAAATTTCAGGAGTAAGACAATTTTGCACCAGAATGGGTATCATCACCATGACTCTCCACGTGCTGGGTTTGATATCATGGGAAATGGGCACCAATCGGAGTTCTTAAGGACGATCCATCTCCAGCAGAGTAAATCTACTCTACAGCAAAGAAAATCTCAGGAAATCGAAGAGAATCAGCCCAAGAATCAGATGAAGCCAAATCTCAGTGCCTATATTAGACAGCAATTCCCTCATAGCTCCATCAATATTCGCTGTAACGTGCTGAAGGAAATGCTGAACTATCTCAGATCGTGGGCAAAGAATTTGGGAGGGAGCAGATCGATATGGCCTCCAGCTTGTCCTCCACACCTGAATCGCGTCTCTCTCAACTCCAGAACGATCTAAATGTGCTCAAGTCTGCAGTCAATAAGGTGGAGAGCAAGCAAGTCAGAATGCAGACTCTAGGAACCAGTCGATGGGAGAGCTTGAATTTGGAACTCAAAGAGCTGAGGGACGAAATATTTGAAGACAAGCTGAAAAGCATAAAGGAGCTGGCTCATGCTACTGGAGGAATTGGTTTCCGGCTGGCAGAGCTGGAAAAAAAGGTTGCAGAATTGCTTAAGGAGAATGGCAAGGCTCCAAAGCTAGAACTCTGAATTTCTTCTTCTCTGTTTAGCCTATCCTCTGTTTCAAGTTCTCTCATCATGTTTAAGCTATTATGTATCATGTTTAAGCTATTATGTTTAAGCTATTATGTATCCCGAATAGTTCGTTCCAGATCTTTTGTAAAGGATGCAAATTATATACTGCAACCTGTAACTCTGGAAATCATGTTTTTGATAGATCAGAAATCTTGGATGTAAAGCCCCTGGCAACTGTTTAGCCAGTCATTAATAAAATAGCTCCATAACCGTTATAGTAAAAAAAAAAAACATGCATTCATCATGTAAACAAGTATACATTCATAGTAGAGATTATGCAAAGAAAATAAAATCATATACATCTATAGCATAAAGCATGCAAATAAATTTTAAAGGGCCCAATCAATACTCATTTGTATTAATATATTAAAATTTCATACAATCGGATCAACAACCTTAACATTTAGTTTGTGAAATTACCCATCACATATACATAAGAAAACCCACAATCCTATGTCCTAGATACATAAACCAAAACTCATGAGACATTGAAGTATTGTCCCATTGATGATCTTTTTTTATACTATCCTTCTTTCAAAATACTTTTTCTTCTCTTCAAAACTCTCCTTGCTTTCTTTCCTTGTTTCCCTTAATAGTTGTGGGAGTGGACGTAATGTAGCTGTAGTCTCTAGTTGTTTCTACAACTTCTTCCTTATTTTACACTTATCTTTCATGACTATTGACCTTTCCAAAAATGAAGGATTCAACAAGCCCCAACTAGAACTATTGAATCTCCCTCAAGTCAAATATTCTATGTTCCTAAAGCTTGCAAATCCTCTAGTGTTGAATCTCCAAATGAAGGATCCGACTTACGAACTTATGTGATTGTGTGACTTTTGAATGATTTGAATTCTTCTATTGTGGTCTTCCATATTCCCATCTAAAGGTTGGCACCAACTATGAAATCTTGGGCTTTCTCAATGCTAGGCATGGTAGGATTCTTGTCCTACATCTATGTCCATTTGGCATATGCAAACTGATCCAATTGATGTACTTGGATGTATGATGATTTTGCAGTAGTATTGAACTCTCACAGGGTCTTCTTCATAGCAACTACTTGGTCATGAATTTGGTCTAACTCATCATCAAACTATTTAGATTCCTTGTACTTGTGCTATTGCTGCACTGGATTCATGATTGTCTTGGCATCATCATTGATTTGTTTCAGCCTTTTGTATAAGTATTCTACCGGGAATTGTTACTTTGTTGGTATTCCAACCCAATTGTTTGATGTAGAGAAGATTCCTTGGATGGATTGGGTGGTCTATTGTAGCTCGCTTTGAGTACTAGAGACTTCCTGGATCAAAGAAGGAACTTGTGCCATTAATTGTTTTCATTGGATGTCTCCTTGGATTCTTACCATTGACACCTCTTTACGCAATGACTCTTTTTGTCTCCAAATATTCTGAAGATGTGCAGAGGAGTTGGAAGCTTTCTTGGGGTGAAGCTAAGGAGATATTTTCTAGTGTATCAAAAGCATATTGGTGGACTTCAGGCCACATCTATTTCATTTGGTCACAGAGGGTTGTGGCCGTGTGTTACAAAATAATACAAGCATGATGTTTTTGGTTCCTAGCTTCTATAGCATCTTCCAGTTGGACTCTATATTCACTGTAAGGTTTCTAGAGAGTGTCTCATTCTCAACCCAAACTAATATACATTCGGATTTTGTCATGGTACTTCATATTTGCTCAAATAACTATTCCGCTAAGTATCTTGACAAATTTGGCATTGTGACACATGGAGTAAATGAACATAAATGCAGTTTAATGGAAATGGAATGTCTCGACTGTTCGAGTGTCTAGGTCTCAACTTCATTATGCAATACTGAGTGTTGTATTATCCTATATTGTGTGGCTTTACTAAAAAAGGGGTTGATATATGTTTTTTTGGCATATCCATAAAATGGCAGGGCATTGCTCCATATTTAATATAACCTATGAACTATTGTGCTTGTACTGAAGTCTTGTCTATTGTATATGAAGGTGGAGGAGTTGCATGTTCCTTCTCCATTTGTTCTCTTTTCATCTCTTCTGTCGGAGCATACTCAAGTGATCCCATCTCTTAGTGCTCACTCTCTCATCGTAGTTGATCAACTTACTGTTGTCCATCGTCACTAGTGTTGTTGTCCAACTACCACATCATTTGTAGTAAAGGATCCTCTATTGTTTATCCTAATGCTACTAGCAAATAAGTAGCATTTTGTTCCTACACTTATTCCTAGGTGTTATATTGTCTTGTTTTGGTTTCATGTAGCAATGGTTCTCCACGGGTATTATGAATGGAGGTGGGTGGGTCTTTTTGAATATTGATGTTGGGGGATTTTTTTTCTAGTCCTCGGAAGGATTCAATAATTTGTTGGAAAAAACCAAGGGATTGTGTTCTTGGGAGAGGAAAGGAGGTAGAAGTGGTTGGAGGGAAAGAAAAGGTTGGGATGGATTAAGTTTGTGCAAAAATAGGTAAAAGGGTGTGGATATAAGTGATAACGACAGGGGAAGGAAGTTCTAGGAGGGGTTTAGTGGTGGTATGGGGTTTGGTCATGGGGGTTTTAGGGATGTGAGGTTGTTTGGGAATACCTAGTATGGAAATGGAATCTTTCAAGAGCTTATTGGGAATGAGAGTGTTATAAAAAAGGTTCTCAATATTTTGTGGAAGGGGAGTGGAAGTGGGGATTATTAGGAGAGTGAATTTATGGTTATGAGATCTGTTGATGATACCTCAAGTTTGGTATATGGTTTAAATTTTTTCCCAAAATAAAATAATGGTGCTAGAAAAATGTATGTAGTACCTTTGGGCATATTCATTGTATTTATGCCCAAATAGTTGGTGACTTTAGGATCAAAGGTTGTGGGGATTAGGTAGTAAGATAGCACCTTTTTCTTAAAATGCTATGGGTCTACTCCTTGTCAACATTTGAATGTGTGATATTTGTCTATGACAAACCAAAATTTGACCATATAGTTGTTCAAGAGATGTCATGGAATGCAAACAATGGAAATAGATAACAAGTCGTTATACCATTGAAAAAATGTGTCATTGAATGAAGCATTGGTTGAATCTTGGAGACACTTCCATGGTTCGAATCGCTTTGCTTCAACTTGTCTATTGGAAGGGGGTGGAAAATCATGTCCATTTGTTAGTTGCCACTTACACATGGTAAATGCCACAAGAAATTAACCAAAAATGAAATATCCTCATGAATTATGTATATCATTGTAGGATTGAAATAAATCATCCCCTAAAATACTAACACTAATTGAGTTAAATGCCTTGGATGAAAAATTCTACAACTGAAATGGTTTCCTAAGGTGTATTCCCCTTTGGTGTACTTTCTAATTTTCTAATCGACAATGATCTCAAAGGAAATATGGAATTGGGGGTTGTTGATGTCCACATTCACAACCCCATTTTCTCTATGCTTGGATCAATAACAATCATATAGGACCAGTTGTATGCAAGTTCTATACCTCTTTTGCTCCCCTTGAATTGATGTAAATATGTCCTCATTGGTCATGGATAGTGCCATAAAGTAGTGGATGTTATCAACATGGATCAGGTACTAGAAATTGGTTTGTAATTAATGGTTATGTACCCTTCTAATCATATTTTTTTTTGCATTTGAGCACTTCACCAATGGTGCCAAAAAATAGTAACTCTTTCAATTTCAACAGTGTAGCATTTTGTGGTGGTTTAAAGGCTAGCTTCAAGGTGGGAACAACGTCCCTATTGTTGAATAAGACCTAGTTCATATAACACTTGGATTTCATATCTAAGTATAGGTCCCCATCTGGTCTGATCGACTTTTCCCTACAAGTATCTAAGGATTTTGATTTGAGAATCGAAGGACTCTATCTTAATACATTATTTCTATTTGGTATATTCCTTGGATATTGTTACCTTTCCCATGCATGCTAAGATTCATTGATACATAAACTAAATTGAAGGTCAAGAAATGGTTCTGTGCTCATTCTACTTTGGTTTTGTCAGATGCTCCAACTTTAGGAATGTTGAGGTATCAGAAAAACAAAGTGATTGCCATCTCAATGGAAAGGTGATTTTATCACTTTGCTTGTGACAAAATGGAGGATTTGACACTTCATTAATGATGGACATTGTGGTATCCAACTTTAAATGTAGAGATTGGGTTCACATGGGTTGTTGTAAATGTGATTTAATCATGTCTTAATTTCTCTTTGAATCATTCAAACTAGGTGGCATGCTAGTACTTCTATAATGGGGGGAATGGGTTCCTCAACCAAAATGGTTTAATATATCTAACTCACTTGAAAATATAGCATACATGACACACAAAACTAAAACTAGCTCTAACACAAATCAAATCCAAAATTGTGATAGTAGCTCGTATTCTACATCACTCCTCGTGACAAGAGTGTGGTCGTATGGAATTATTGAGCATAGTTGTAGGGATCTAGGCATGTGTCATCCATCCATCCTTGTTTAATAAATTGGCATAGTTGTGCAAGCTTATTAAAATCATTGTCTCAAACTTCCACAACAATAAATGGTCCCAACCAATTCATTTCAAGTTTGTCTGGATTCTTCAAAAAATTGTTGTCATATAGAAGGACTTTTGATGTGGCAGTCGTTCCAGGATTTTTGGCGTTCTTTCTCCATTGTTGCATGATAATCGACTAAAACATGGGGTTCTTCAAAATCCATTAATTCAGTTATCATTTCTGAACCTAAATCTTCCTTGTTCATATGAGTTTCATGTGCAATGCATAGGCCATGGATGATAAATTTGGTTGAAACTATTGAATCTTGTTTGTATACCAGTTGGAATGGATTTTTCTCATGTAATTTATTTGTAGTGGTTTTGTATTCCCATAGGAATGCATGAATGCTTTCTTCTTAGTTTACTTAACATACCTTGGTTGAGCATGTTTCCAAGATTTTGTCGAAGGTTTCAATTGTGTTATTTTCTTGTGGGTGATACAGACTGCTCTTATGGTGTTGTATCAGAAATCCCTTTGTCAAGGATGCAATGGTGTTGTTTATGAAATGCATACCTTGGTCACTTGTGAGGCATATGGGGAATCTGAAGCAAGTGTTACAGAGAAAATCTTCCTATGGCTTGGGGTGGACCAAAACAAATAGGATGACACTAGAAATTAACTCTAATCCCAAATATTCCATATGAATGTAAAAATGATAATGACAAAAATAATGTTTGTACCTCAATTGGAAGTTCTAAGAAGTCCACTGTTGAGATTTTGATCCAATGCTTGACACCTACAACTTGTCCTCAGCAAAAAGAGTATCCAAGCATATAATATATTCATGAAATGTTAGCACCTACACTAGCATAATACAACATGTAAGAATAAAATATACCCATGGAAATATATATAACATTTTCACATGAAATTGGATGAGAAAAGAGTATTTCTATTAATTAAAAACAAAGTACAAAGTGGCAACCTCTGTTGGTGACTCATCAAAACTGAGAAACTGAGTTCCTCCATCTAGTCCTCCACCACTTCAATCCTCCATGCAAAAGGAAAGCTCGCAAAGACAATGGAGAGCTTGGGAGATGAACATAAAGAGTTCAATCAATAAGGATAAATGGATGCATACTCAAGCATATGGTAATAGGGGAAAATATGCTATAGTTTCCTTACTCTCAAAGTTTATCCTCCTCCAATGCTTCATAATGGCTTGATATATATCCCTCAAATGGGAAATGAAGGGTTGAATCAAAGCGTCTTCTAGCATATGGAAGGTAAAGGATTGTAACCACTGTGAAATAGCATGGAAAATATGAAATATTTTTTATTTTTATCAGAAAACCCGATGTACATGGGATGTAATAGTACACCATGCATATACATAGACTACATAGATTTTCACTTGCATGTATATTCAAAATTGAATTTTTTAGGGTTATATTGAAGCATCATGAATACACTGAGTAAGGGGGGTATAGTGAGTCTACATAGGGAAAAGGGAAGGTGATCAAGGCATGATGCATAAGGTGTGGTAAATCACGCTATAACAGATGCCCCCTAATTTGTGAAGTCATAGGGGTACATGATGGTCGAAATACATTATAACAATCCCATAAGTGTAGTAGTGAAGACCTAGCTGAAAGAACTAGCCACTCGTCAGCATAATACAATAATGAATTTGAATACATGATTGTAGATATGAAATATATATAGCAGTCCTGGATACATATAGGTATAATGGCCATGAATAGGAATAATGGACATATGTCATAAGTGGTCACATCCATGTACAAAAAATAGTGGAGTATGATCTCCATACTAAATGAAGACATCTGGTACATGATGAAGTACACTGCTCTGGTATGAGAACTGAAATCCCATAGGTACTGTCGTGATCAAGATAGTAGCATATAGGAAGTTACACCATAACCTGAGGTCTTCTACTCAAACTGTCGATTGTACAGTTATGCTTATGCCTATGCCTAAATATTTACCCCTGGAATAGTGTTTAGAGTTAATATTGTGGTGTTTTTTTGCATCAAATGGAAACCCCATAAACCCAAGCATTTGAAAATTTGAGAATGCAAAAATCCAAAAACCCATATGTATTAGAAGCTAGGATTGTTCATGTAAGTCTAGAAATTTTATGTTATTTTAGTAAGGATTAAGTCACAGTGAAATGAAAACTGACACTCTAATGTATGAACAACCAATCCCATTTGATTCATGACAATGGAATCTAGATAGGGTGATCCCTAGCCCATGGGTTCATGGCCATGGACTTGATGTACTCAACGGTTTCTTAAACTAGATTTTTTCTCAGTAAGAGGCATTGCAACTTTCTGATTCTAAGGTGAAATTTTGAAAGCCCTATCTTGAGGTCCAATGGAGAGTGTTTCCATGTACTCCCTTTTTATACAAACATGTAGGATTTTACATATTTTAAAAGCATAAGACAGTTTGGTTATTATGCCATGGTGGGACAAATTCACCAAATGTCCTTGAATGAATTTTGGATGTGAGTTGCAACTCACTATAAAATTAAATCCAAGACTCCAATGGATGAACGGTTTATCATGTTGGATTAGTAACATGGAAATCCCACTACCGACACCCCTATATCATGGATTCGTTGACAAGAACTTATTAAATTCCATAATTTTGCAAACTAGGGTTTTGCTCAATAGAGGAAATGCAACTTTTGGATTTGGGGGTTGAAATTTGAAAGCCCTACCTTAAGGTCATGTGGAGAGTGTCCATGTGTATTCCTTTCCCAAACAAACATGCACAAGATTACAAGTTTCAAAATTGTTTCCTTATCTAGTCTTTTTGCCCTAGGACAAATTCGTAAAATGTCCTTGAACGACTTTTGGATGTGAGTTGCAAATCATAATAAAATTCAAACCAAGAATTCGATGGATGATCGGTCGAGTTTGTTGGATTTGTGACATAGGAATATAGCTAGGGTCACCATTTTGCATGGGTTCATGGCAACGAGCTTGTTACTTGATGTACTCAATAATTAGATAAGATAGGGTTTTTCTCGGTAACAAGCAATGCAAATTTTAGATTCGTGGGTCAAATTTTGAAAACCAGGTCATGTGGAGAGTGTTTCTATGTATTCCTTTCCCAAAAAAACATGTAGGAGCTTATGGATTTTAAAAACAATAAACGGTTTGGTTATTTTTCCCCAGGTCAAATCCACCAAATGTCTTTTTATGAATTTTGGATGCAAGTTGCAACTCAGAATAAAATGAAAACTAACACTATGATGGATGAATGGTCAAGCTTGTTGGATTCCTAACATGGTAATCCAACGTGGGGAACCCCTATCCCATATTGGATCCATGGCCCATAATTTGTTATATTCTGTAATTTTTCAAACTAGGGTTTTGCTAAGTAAGAGGCAATGCAACTTTTGGATTTGGGGGTCGATTTTTAAAACCTTAGCTTGATTTCACGTGGATAGTGTGTCCATGTATTCTTTTATCAACCAAATATGCATGATCTTATAGATTTCAGTGATCAAATATGTGGTTTAAGATGAATTTCTTATAACAATGTGTAATGTATCATGATTTTGATTGTGTTTAGAGTAAAAAAGAGAATCACATTGGTAGAAAAATATGATGAGTTAGAAGTTTAGAATGCCACACTAAAATTGCACCTAGTAAAAGGGAAGTCCTTTTACTCGAGTTTTACCTCAACCCTAAAAATGATTACAACAAGACAAAGGAAATGTTTTACCTCAACCATAACATGTTCTTATTGGAATGATCTTGTCCTTCTTCAAAGATTACACAAGCACATTTGTACAAGTAATTTATAGTTGCCAAATAAACCCAATAAAATAAAAAGGATGACGAAACTCATATTTAAATGCCCCTTAACTTCTTTGATCTTCAACTAAACTTGGAGGGGAGCTCCCACTCTTCCAACCATGCTCCCTTGGCCAGATCATATCTTAGTATTTATATGCTTATAAAATCAAACAAGCCCTAGTTAGGTGACTCCTCATAATGCCATATGTAAGATTATAGTGCTAGGGAACACATCCCAAAGACCATAATTTCCTTTTCTCCACTAGAAGGGATAATAAATGATCTTTTCTCCTTGAAAATGTCTCTTATATTATATATATATGTTATTGGGTCAAGCCCGAACTCTTAACAACTTGAAGTTATACTTGATTTTCTTTAAGTTGGGACTGTCAAAACCCCAAATTTTCCAAAAAAATTAAAATTTTGAAAATACATAAAATTAATGATAATGCAGTCTGCTAAGAGCTACAATTATTTATAAGTTATTTGGCTAACATATTAGTTAATACATAATATGAATTAATTACATGGTTAAGTTCAACTTATAAAATAATTTCTTTTTTAGTTTGTTGATGAGTTTTACTTTGCGACAAGTAGGTGGAACTGTCTTGAATTCTGGGGCTTACTTAGCTTTTGAGCTAACACAGAAAGTTTACTTGTCTTCACAGGTTTACAGGTAAGAATGATCTAGTATTTCCTATCAATACTCATAAAGCATGCATATATATTTTTCGTTGCAAAATAATAGCTCGGTAAAAAAATATATGTTGTTCCAAATTCATTTGCTTCTATGAGGTAAAACAAATAGTTTGTTCTTTTATCTAAAATGCCAAAGATACATATATAGAAGAGATTCTGTCTTGACTGTAATTAGCAAAAGTCATTATTTCTCTGGTTTATAATCTATAATTTTTTGTTGTAAATAAACTTCACCTAAAGTGCATAACCTATACTGTTGTAATGTTTTCTCTAACAGTATAATACATTATCGACTTAATAAGCTTGGTATAAGCAATTACTGGTTACTCATTTTCTGTAAGTACTTAGACAGTATAAAAGATTGTATTAATAATCAATCATGAAATAGCTTAAGTACTTCATATAGTTAGTAAATGGCCCAAAAGACATTAACTTTGCTGAACTGACTATGTATAGGATTTATAGACCTCATCCGAGTATTTGTCACTCACTGATCTAACTTATATGATATTAAACGATACCTACGCAAATCATCTTGTTTATAAAGCCTTTAAACTTACCAGTAGTTCTGGTTTAAAGACAGCTAGGGTTATAAGTTTATGTTTCCAACTAAAACTATGTCCTTAAACAAATTCATGTCACAACATAAATGTTGGTGACATTGTAATTAGCTATGCACAGATATTAATAAGACTTTATGTTATTAACCTAGCTTTTATAGCTTGAGGCTTAATGTCAGTTATAACTATACTATTACAACACTACCAAATGGTCTAATCATTAGTGAAGAACTAAATTTTTTCATACATAACATGCTTGGAACAAAACTATCAATTTATGATATTATGACCATTAAAAGATCATTAACCAGCCTAAATGAAATAATATAAAACTATATAATTTATAACTATAGTTTTCAAACATAAACAGTTCGAAAAGTATTCATAAGATATATCATGGATATGTTCGAACATGAGAATTTACTTGGCGTGAATAGAGTTTATGGGGTTTGATAATCTCCTCGTTGACATAAAATTGATAGAATTATCACGGTTTCAATGTGTATTCTATATTTTACAATGGTGGGGGGTTGTGGCATTAGTCCACATCCACGATGAACTATTGATAACACTGAATATACTAACTATACTCCTTATTATACTATATACTTTCAATAGTTTGCGGCATGCATCCATTGGTTGACTCCAGAAACGTAGAACCTTGTAGAATGATTTGTCAACCTTATGATTGAGCGAAAATCATTTTGAAATATCGTTTATTTGATTGCATGCAAGGACTATGTAAGTTACCCACTACATGGTAAATTATTTGCACGAACACGTGGATTCACCTTGGCCAAGTGTTGAGACAATAAAAGCAATTGTGAACCCTAGCCTTTGTCATTTTTCCTTCGTTGTTTTCAGGCCTTCGGCCGCTCTGCTGTTGTGTCTTGTCTGCCATGTAAACTCTGTGTCTAGTTATGTGTTCAACCTTCCTTCATTGTTCTTGTCTCCTGTGTATCGTAAGCTTATCCTGCAACGACGGGAGGAGAGTTGTGACGAAAAGTTCACTGCTTAAACTATGTGTAGTTGTTTTTCCTTGGGATTATTCCTCCACAACTCGCTTGTTGGAAAGGCTATCAGACTGTAATTTTTATCCTGGCAGCAAGGCAATGAGAGCCATGACTTCTAAACTTGCGGTCTGGTCTATCTTGGGGTTTCTGGAAAAGTGAGTTCTCAAGTTCAGAAGGTGGTGACAGTGCATGCTTTATTGTCTGCTTGGCCGTCGCTCCCATTCTTTGACTGCTACTGGCTGTGGTTGCACTTGTTTAACCTGCCTCTATCACGAAAAGGATGAAGGGTTTGCTAATCTTTATGTTGTTGGTGGCACTCTTGTTCGTGGGTGGCTACATTACTTTTAAAAATAGGTAAATTAACTTCCTTAACAGTTTCTAAAATTTGTTTTTAGCTCTGTTGTGTCATAAGTAAAGGTGATAACATTGTGGGTTGTCTCATAGGTGACAGTAACGTCTTCCTTCGCAGCTGGTGCAAAGCTTGGTCGAATT
>LPNX010177057.1:0-110586 GCA_001517045.1 Pseudotsuga menziesii
TATATATATATATATATATAATAATAATAATAATAATAATAATAATAATAATATTATTATTATTATTATTATTATTATTATATTTTTTTTATTTATTAAAAATTTATCCAAAAGTTAAATAATAATAATAATAATATTCATTTTTTTTTAACCACATAAGCCAAAATACCTCCCTGCATTAGATCTCCATGGCAGGAATGAAAGACTAACTGGAAATATTGGAAAAAGACCAAGCTTGAGACTCGAAAATTATTGAAGGTATAAGTGTCAGATTGGATCAATTTGAAGTAGAGTTATGAGAAGGAAAATAAGAATTATTACGACATGTGCAATATGAAGTTGCTAGAGTAGTCTCATGGGAAATGAGGAAGGCAAGAGATGAAATGAAGACATACTTCAAACAAGGGCTAGATAAAATCATGTAGTTCTTCAAGGATAGAGATACCTCTAAAAATGTTGATTCGCCGAAGGGAGACCACTCATGTCGCAATTAAGCTGATACCAATAATCGTCAATCAAATTCCTTCAAAGTGGAAATCTTGGAAGATCATAGAGATTACAATTATCATAAATCCTACTAGGCTACAATGTAAGTGATGGGGGGATATCCGATGAAACCCAAATTCAAGTTACCCAAATTTGATGGTGAGACAAAACAAAGTGTTGCCTTGATCAATAAGGCAGAGGAATTCTTTTGCATTCACAAAATTTTATGTGATGATGAAAATGTTAAATCCACCTCCATGCAACTCGAAGGCCAAGCATATAATTGGTACACATGGTGGAAGAAAACGACAAACATATGTGCTTACAGCTACGACACATTCAAAATTTATTTTTTCAAAAGATTTGAAGATGTGATAGAGGACTTTTTCGACAAAATCACTAGATTACAACAAAAATGCGACGTCGAAAATACACCTACAAATGGGAAGCATTAGCGACGCGATTACTAGAATTAAAAGATGGTCAATAACTCCAGACATATGTCTCTAGTCTTAAGCCATACATAAGATAAGAGTTAGAATTTCATAACATATCCAACCTAGATAAAGGCAGGAGCAATGCAAAAAATATTGATGAGAAGTTTAAAAGATCCAGACAAGGGTACCTTGCATTATGAAAATTTTGAGGTCTAAAATGAGTATCATAAGAGATATAATGAAATATTATGAGTTAGACATTTTGTGGGGAATGTATATTTACAACCCATCTCTTACACTATAACCAATGCAACTATGGTTAAGTTAAATTGAAAAGATGTCTAAAATAAAACCAATAAAAAAATCATCTTTGATATGATTAAAAGTAAAGTACTTTT
This sequence comes from Pseudotsuga menziesii, assembly GCA_001517045.1. Taxonomy (NCBI): domain Eukaryota; kingdom Viridiplantae; phylum Streptophyta; class Pinopsida; order Pinales; family Pinaceae; genus Pseudotsuga; species Pseudotsuga menziesii. Next base: position 1,322 of record LPNX010177057.1, read on the forward strand.
GAGTACATAAAATACTTTTGAATATAATATGATGAATGTACTTATAATGTAGTGTACTCATAAAATAACATATATTAATTTTGAAATTTGAAACATAAATTATTTTTTCAATATTCAAAATATTATTTTAAACTATGTATTTATAATTTTGAAGTTTAAACATAAAGTTGAATCTAAATGAATAAAGTGTCATTTCTAATATATATATGAAAAATAAAAATTAATTTTATAATATAAATATAAAATTATAAATTAAAAAAAAAACATTTTTTAAATTTATTTTTCATCTTTTTAATACACCTTCAAAAACACGTGTAAACTTATTTTTAATAGTTTCTTATGATATATATTATGTATATCACATATTGTTTTTAATGTAATAATTAATAACATCATTAAATAAATAAAAAAATGTTAATATTGTGATGAATTAATAGCACATAAATTTCTATAAAAAAAAATTGAGTTAATATTAAACAAATGAGATTATATGTAATAAAAATTATTATTATATATAATAAATTTTTTAATAATATAATATCTTATTATGATATAATAATTTATTCAAATTGCTACATTAAGGTTTTATGTATGTATTTGGTTTTGTACCTTGAATGTACGTGTCTAATTCATGTTGGCATAGATGCAGGTGTTTCAATAGTTGAATGTTGATAATAAAATATGAAGCTTGAATAATACCTGAATTTAAAAAAAATGGTATTAATAATAAAATTCAAGCAAATGAGAATATATATAGTAATTTATTATAATATAATATTTTATTTTTATAAAATAAATAAATATATTTTTTATATTTAAATAATACTTATAATAGATTATTATATATAGTAAGTATTTAAAAAATAAAAAATATTAATCATCAAATTGTGTTTTTATTATAAGATCAAATTTTTTTTATTATAAGATGTTAAGTCGTTTTGATTTTAAATAAATATTTGACATATATATTTTAAATATTGAAAAAGTAATCACATAATTTTAGTTTGAATAGATTATCTGCTTTTTGGTATTTGTAATTTATTTTATATTGAAATATAAAGAGTACTTTCTTTCTAAGTACTTTAAGAGTACTTTAGTACATTTATATTATATTCACAATAATCTATGAGTACCATTTTCATAATGAGTACTTTACTTACAAAATTGATATAGTTAACTATGGGTTTTCACTCACTATTTACAATTTGACAAATAAAAATCCTTAACTCAACCAATGCCACCTCAAGTATTATAGATGATGTCATCCTTTAGAATGTGATTCGTTTTTTTAAAGTGGATTTTGATAATACATTTTTTTGTTTTGAGGCCAATTTTGACCTCAAAAATCCCCTAATGACAAGGGATATTTGCAACAAGAAGAGACACAATGTAGATATTGCAAAGATATATGGTCACCTAGCCATCATTGCGACAAATCTCAGTCATATATATATGAAGTCGAAAAGGGTTCAAAAAAAACAACCAATCGCTTTGACAATGACAGGAAAAAGAAGAAGAACACTTGTCATCGGTGAAGAGAAGATTGGATCCCAGGCCATAAATACAAAACTAATTACACATTACAATGTAAAATCATAAATGGTAAATAAGTACATGTATCAAGAGGAAGATACATTCGATTTTGATGCAGACAAAAGCTCATGCCGAGGTATTAGTTGCAACAATTACATGTATTTAACAAGTTTGTAATGACGAAGAGTTTGAGACACCCAAGACACGTCACAAACAATAGAAGAAAATCCAATCACTCACAAAGAGATATATGCCACCTCCATTGAGAATTCGTGACAACCTTAAAGATAAACAACTCCAATTCTATGTAACATAATAAAATAAGTCAGGGCCAAAGAGATTACAACTTACTCCGACAATTAAGAATAAGGACATCACAATTTGGCTAATTCTGGAAGTACCCATAATTTGATTAATATAAACAAGGAAAAGGAACTTAATATTTTTTTCCTTTCCAAAGGACTTAAATCCTCAACCATCGCTAATCAATACGTAGACGAAGTGGGAAAATGTCACAAGGTGTCGTTGTAGATACAAAACTTACACCTACAAATCAATTGTATTTCCATACCACACAAAGAAGTAGGCATAGTATTAGGTGTTGATTGGTTAACATCGTTAGGGACTTACTCTATAAACCTCTAAAAACAATACATTGAATTTAACTGGAATGGAAGTAAGTACCGATTGTATGGACCGAGAAGTTCACCGCCTAAGTAGAAATAGTTGTAGCACAAGAAGGACTCAAACCCTCATCAAGATCGAGAGATCGGTCCAGATCACATATTTCATATCCAGTGTCCAAACATATCAAGAACAAAAGATGATGCCAAGAAATTCAATTTTGAGGACAAAGCTTCGCTTAAGGGGAAGACAATGTTACATAAATAAAAAAATTAAAAAAACATTAATAACAACTATATAATTAATAATAATAATAAATATTAAATATCATAAGTAAGAAAACAAAACCTTTGAATATGTAACCGAAGCTGTATTTGAGTGGGACAACCTTGTAATTTATACCATCATTCCTAAATTATTCATTATTAATATTCAGAAACAAGTTTTCTCTTCTTCAACTCCAGATCTGGGTTGTTTCAATTTTCCTGTCCCTCCATGCCCACAACCTCAATAACCATGATAGAGATCTCCTCATCAAATCCAAGTATATCTATCCCAATAACCATTCAAGTCCAAGTTCAATATATAGATCATGTAGCAACTCTGTAATTTTCCTTCCCACTCCTTACCTTTTGTCCCTCAAAATAAAACCCCCTTTGCATACTCCAAAATTTTCTTTTATCTTCCCAAGTTCGACCACCTTGCTTCCCTACTCCCAAAGGATCCACGAAGGTCCAATCATGAATAAATCCAATCACTTGCCTCTTTACAGATGTGACACTAATGTCCCTACAAGGTAGGTCTCAAACATAACTCAACCCAACTTTCAAAATGTTAAACGTTATTAAATAATAAAATATCTCTATGTATTTATTGCTTGACAATTCATTACCTTTCACATCTTCATTTGTTTGGTAAGCATTAATTGACCCATAAATAACATGACATTTTAATTAATTAGTTTATTCATATTAATTAAAATTTAACAAATTTCAATTCCCGCTAGCTCATTGTTTTAAGGTGCGGTTCTCGTCAGCGGGGCGACTAGGTTTAATTCCCCTTAGGGGTGAGCTAGTTGGGAGGAGACACCCAAAATCCAAACAGATGAGGGTTGGTGTGTCCTAGGTTAGGTGCAATCCCCAAGTGATTTTGATGCCTTAGATCCCCTGAGTCATGGTCTCTTAGACCGAAGGCTACTCCTACAAGTTAGGGATATTCTAGCAAACAAAAAAAAATTACAAATGTAATGAGACAATTTAATTTAATGTTTTTATTAATGATAATTAAAATGGTTGGAAATTAATATAACAATGAAATTTCAATGAAATGCGATTAATGTAAGCTAATGTAAATGAACTTAATACTAAGAAATTTAATCAATGCAATGCAATTTACATGATAAAAATTTAATGTTATAAATAATATTATATCATAATAAGATTAAACCCATCAACCACCACACACACACACACATCGTAACTAGTACCAGAGTACACACACAAGGTGTGTGTGTGTGTGTGTGACCAACATACACATAGCTTGTGCATTTACGATAAACAACCATCATCACCTCTAATGCATGGCCTCTGACTGACAATACAACAATGACCACTCATACAAGGAAAGGTAACCACACATGCAAGAAAACAATTTGATACCCACAACATCAAGAAATTTTACTATGTCACAACGCACAACACACAACACTATACAACATTAAATTTATATTTACCTTAATGAATCAACCTAGTAATTACAAGTGAAAGGAACTAAATACAAGTAAATTGGTCTCTCAAATCCCAACCTAAAAAATTCTAATCTAATCACCCTTCCTCCCTAACCTACTTCCACCTTCCCCTTCCTATCTATTCCTCTTTTAGAATATTTTGGAGCATAAACTATATTGACCTAACCCTATATATAACTTGTAAGTGGGAGAATCAACCAAATTGACCTAACTTCCCAACAGTTAAATGATAATCATCATCACACAACTTGGGGAGTGTGGCTGACATAGCCCTCCCACGACTCCAGGTTTTGAAGGATACCAATATCTCCACCCCTCCTAATGAAACTAGGGCCAACACCCTGTCAATAATCAAATTGTGTTGTTATTGTGTTTCTTAGAGTTGCATCATCGAATGACCAATCTGGACAACCTAGATTCTTGCATACACTTGCATTATCCCACACATCATAACAAATATCTTGTTATCGCTTAACCCCTCTAACCTATGATATAGTCTTATCTAAAACACAAGATCATACATATTCTCTTACCGGTTCCATGTTGATTACCAATTTATCAACCATCAATTGATATACATAACACATCTATCATGTGCATGGTATCCATTCACTCATTTAATTGTAATGTACATTACTATCCACATACCCTATCATTGATTAAATTCTACATACTAAAAACAAATAACTTGTCCACATCAATAAGATAAGTGGTAACCTAAAACATAACTAACACATATAAATAGGTTTATAAATTCACAAACATCGTTTCCTTATTCAAGCTGAGTTCAACGGATAATAAGAAACAAGATACAATATAGGTCCATATGTTTTTTAGCGGTCCCATCAAAATGTGTGGCATTACAATACATAACTAGAATCTATTTATGGATTTGTGAACTCCTTATCTATTAAAAGGTTGAAAGGTTTCAAGCATGGTAATGTCTTCATCATTTTGTTTTCTTAGAGTGACTGCAAATTATCCAAAATTGTTTTTGGTATTATATGTGGGAAATATGTACAAAAGGTGTTGGAGATCACTAACCACCAGGTTGTAGAAAATTTAATGCTATACAACATGCGGTGTGCATCGTTGGATCTAAATTTAATGCTTTGCAACTTGGGGTGCACATCATTGGATCTAAAAGTATTATTCAATGTTGCACACCTTAAGCTATAGAACATTAAATTCTCTATAGATGGGTGCTTAGACACAACTGTAATGGTATGTGTTGTGGTTTATTGTAGGAATTTAATAGTGTAATATTTGTATCCATAAACAAATTCTATTCGATAGATTTTTAGCAAGTGAACATTGTTTTGACAAAATGACAGATAGATAAAATAAGTACAAATACTTGATCACTATCCTTAGATGTTGAGGCTGCTTCTAGTGAATATCATTGCTTGAAAATGTTTTTTGTTGCGCTAGATGCTTTTTGCATTAAGATTGAAAAATTGTTGTATTTTATGGAGATATTTCCCATGCTCTATGTTCTATTTTTTAGAACAAAACAACTCAATAGTGCTGGGAATATCTTCGTATTTTAGTGTATTTGGTTGATTAATGGGCTGAATTATTGGTTCCAAAGTCAGCACGACGATGCATGTTCATTGGGTGATATAATTAGTGTAGAAATTTATGTCGGCATTAGCGTTGGCATTTGCTTCTTGTTTAGAGACTAGAAAATAAACTTGACTTGCACCGTATAAATAAATTGTATCAGTTGTAAAGCCCATATTAACTCTGGTTTTAGCTTCCTCTTTACTTCTAGTATTGCTTCATATTGGGCGTCCAATTTAGATTCCATTTTTTCTCCAATTTTAAATTCCATATTAACGTCAGGTGTTGCTTCTCATTTAACATCGAGTGTTGCTTCCCTTATTGCTTATAGTTTTGCTTCCAATCTTGCTTCCTATGTTGCTTCTAGTATGGCTTCCAAAGTTGCTTATTTTCTTGCTTCAAATATTGCTTCCATTATTGTGTCTTTTGTTGCTTCCAATATTACTTCTTTGTTTGCTTCCGCAATTGCTTCTTATTTCAATTTCTAAGTACCGCTAGGTTTGGTTCCTTAATTGGAATCAAAATTTTCTTCCAAAATTGCTTCCTTGTAAGCTCCATGATTTGCTTCCTTTTAGTTTCAAGATTTGTTTCCTTTTTAACACCTAGTTTTGCTTATTTTTTAACTCCAGGGTTTGCTTCCATTTGGTGTTGGGATTTGCTTCTCAATTAGTGTCTAGTTTCACTTCCTGTTGAGCAACCAATTTAGCTTCCTATTTAAATCGAGCATAGCACCAAGTATGGATTCTAGTTTAATGTTGATTTTTGCTTCCATTTTAACAACTCATGTTGCTTTGCTTATAACTTTCATTTATTAATTTAATATTTTAAATTTCAGTTAAATTAGTTAAATATATCATGACTCTTAAATAAATTATATTATTACAGAGTAAATCATATTGCATTTGAAATATTTTATAGCAACATTTATAAGGAATTTTTAGGGAAATGGACATCCATACAAACCATCAAAATTATTATACTCATTAAATCTCCATCAAACTAAATTCTACAATATTCAGTATATATAAATTAACAAGATAAATATTATAACATCATCATCATCTATAATTAAAATTATCCATTCAAATATACCAATATTAGATAAATATAATGTCAAATAACTTATAGCTTAAAAAAACGATATCTCATTTGAAATGTATATCATAACATTTTTGAAGATTTATGTTAGAAAAACAGGATTGCAGAGCAATAACAATAAACAAGATGCAAATATAAAACACACTAACACATTACAAGAGAGGCACCAATATAACGTGGTTCACCCAAGATGGGCTACATCCACGCTGAAATTTCCAGTCCTTTTAACCTGTTGCACTTCCTCTTCTCTCTCTCACAGTCTCTCTCACACAATCACATAGGTCATTTTACAATGCTACAATACCACACACAACCGTATTACAATGATTCTATTTTATAGGGGGATTCCCATGGGTCACCCAATACCATAGGCCCCTAAACGGTTGGCCAACAAAACATCCCAAAAATTTCTTTCGAGGGATTCACCCCTGAAACCCATTTCTCATGGGCGCTTCCCCGGAACCCTCGTCGAGGGCCCGCTGGCCCTCGAACCCCCCAGTAGAGGGGATTGTCCCCCCAAGCCCCAAATTTTTTTTTCGAGGGATTCACCCCTGAAACCCATTTCTCATGGGCGCTTCCCCAAAACCCTCATCGAGGGCCTGCTGGCCCCCAAACCCCCCAGTAGGGGGGATTGTCCCCCCAGGCCCCCATGGGGGGACAATGTCCCCGCACATCCCCATACTGGGACTAGTGTACAATAAAAATGGGGTACAAATATGGCTGAAAAAAAACATCTCTAAATTTGTAAGTTCAAGCTCCACAACCAACAATTTACAACAAAAATAGATATCACATTTCAAATTTATGTCATACCATTTATGATGAAATTTAAAATAATTTGAAAACATTCATCCTAAGTAATAAATTCATCATACGTAATAAATATCCATACAAAATTTGTCGACCACTTCCAATATATGTAAATTGACATATCAATACTTATAAGATCAACATCATACATAACTAAAACAAGTGAAACTAAAATATGCTAGTACATCAATAACATGTCAAAATGGTACATGTCCAAATAATATATGTCAAAATAATAAATGATATAAGTCAAAATGATACAAATCAATATGGTATTGCAAATGAAAATGATACATATGATAATCAACATGTGAAGAGCCATCATAATGATATATCAACAATGATCCATGATGGAGTCTATATATCAATGTCACTGGCTACATCTACCAGCAATAGCAACATCATCATCATTCTATGTCATGATCATCATGATCATCATCACTATCATCATCAATGTCATCATCATCGTCGTCTGCTTCAATTTCCTCTCGATCACCATCCTCTTCCATTTTTGAACTAGACTCAATATAATCTAGATCGATATCAAGATCAATTGGATCTTCTCGAAGACCCATTCTCTGCAAAAAAAACATTCAAAATGAAAAGTTATTATTTATTTCATGCAATAATTCGTAGTTCTGTTGTATTTCTAATATTACAACATATGAAACAAAACTATAATCATATTACATCATATCAAACTAAACATATCATAATAAAATTTCAAATAATTTTTAATAGTTCTCATTTTCCACAAGTAATGTTTTTGGTTTTAATAGTTCTTATTTTCTTAGCAAGGGAGGTACTTACACTAGAGCTACCTCCTTCCTGATCAACGCCTCGATGGGTGTCTCCCTTTGAATTTGTATACTCAACCTGCTTTGTCCTATAGTTTCTACTCCCACTTGCATTGAGATCATCTAAGTATCCCCACTCATCCATCTGGGACCATTCCCACCATGTGGGTTTTCTAAGGACAACCTCTTTCTCTCTCAAGTATTCTCCCACTTACCCATCACTTCTGCCTATGAAGTTGTAGATGGGTTGCCCCCATAACTTGTAAATATGGTCCTCACTGATACCAATCATCACAGGAACTCTTGGAGCCTGTCCCCACAAGGAGCGTATATAAACTCCACATCCATGAAACCCTACTACATAGCCTTGATCCTCCAAGGATGAAATTGAGAGCACACTGATGCTCATCACGGGAACAAAGAGAACCCTAGTCAACCTAAAAGTCTTACTTGAATCTATATGGAGTGTCACGATTCCTTCTCCTTTGAATGATACCACACTGTTGTGAACCCCACACCTCACATAGCTTCTATCATGAGATGAGAAATATTGGAACACATACCTCTCTCCAGTCATGTGACAGGTGGAACCACTATATAGGTACCGCCCCTTTCTGGGAATTTCTCCTGAATGAAGGAAGAGGGTGTAATATTCCCTAAACATCTTAGAGAACTGATGAGCTATAGTATTCATGTGCTGCTACTCCTCATATTCATCATGGTACTCCTCTGCTGGTGAAACCACTTACTCCTTCTTGCTCTTTGTCCCCTTGCCCCTCTTGGATTGAGTACATTGACTGACATAGTGACCGAACTCTTCATGTACATAACATTTTATCCTTGAGAGGTTTTTCTTGGGTTTGTGGCTTCTCCACTTGAAACTTGAAACTTCTTTCCTTTTGTGCCCTTCTTGGAGGTGAGAGCAAGATTCTCCTTGTTGTATTATTCATTCGCATCCTTATCTCTCCTGATATCCTTTTGGCAACAATCATCCCATACCCTGTGCCATCCCGGAATTTTATCTTTGGAAACAATTCCTAAAACAAACAGATCCCACTCCTTTTGGAATCCCTTCAAGGTTGAGCGTACCACTTCTACATATGATAGAGTCACTCAAGTTTCTGTCAACTCATCAGTTATTTTCTTGACCATGTAGATATTTTAGCTTAAATCTTATATTTCATAGTTTCTTATCAATGTATCCTATAACTATGCTAGCAACATTAATAAACTGCAAATACACTCGAAAGATAAAACACGCATAACATAAAAATGAATAGTACAACCACACACATTAAGACAAGTATTTTACCTTGGAAACCTCACTACCTTTGGGGAAAACCAACAAAGCTTGTGTTCTTATTTTATAGCTATAGGAAAGGTCATAGGGAAAGGTGATGGTAATTAGTAGCCATGCCACCTGTGAGTGCATTCAGGTCACCTACTAGATCACAACTGGCCACATGATGCATCATCCTACAAAGGTGAGTGTTATTTAGACAATGTGTTAATTGTAAGGTTTTATATCCAAGGTTAAGATTGAATTGATGCACCTTTCCTATGAAAAAATTAATGGCTGCATGCATACATACCCATGCCACATAAATTGCTTTTATATATGTCAACCTTATTTTATCCTTTTCCATGTTTAAATGGAAAACTCCAAATGGTTGGAAACCAACCTTCCCAAAACTAATCTATTTTTTTGATAAAGTTCAAGCCTTGGTGGGTCTGCATGGATTTCCATAGCTCCATTGTGTGGAAATCATAACTGAGATGATGGAAATTTCCTAGGATGAGATTTAAAGAAGTGCATATGAGGTTTTTCAACCTTCTTTCAGGGTGATAACCCACAAAATAAACCTAATATTGTGCAATCTCTCAACGTTGTGATGCTTTCCATTTTTCTTAAGCCAACCATGACCATAAATTTTTGCACTATCACTACACCTACCACAACCCATGTTAGTTCCACCATTCAATGTTTTGATCAATTGCAAATCATTGTAGGTGAGGACTTGTATACAAAGTTGGTGGATTTTCTTCTGTAAAGGAGACATTTATATCCTTCCAAGAACATGAGGAGAAGAATGTCCCTACCATTTCATTGGTCCACATTAATGGAGATGATGATCAAGACTCCTTGTTGGAATTCCTAGCACCTTCATTGATCATGCAACACAAAACATTGAGAATCCTCCTCCTCCCTAGGAATAAACACAACCATGATTAATAAATGTTGTGGGCATTGGAGGTTTGAGCACATGTGTAGGGGTATGCAGTTATGGTAAAGATAATTATACAAACTACTACTCTCAATGCTATGAATGGATTTCTAGCAAATGAAGAGTAGTGGGAGGAGGATACATCGAGAAGGATGATAATGAGGAAGATAAATATAAGATATTTACTCCAAGAGGAAGAAAAATTACAAGCATATATGTGGATGCAATTTTAACAGTCTATTGCCAATGGTTTATTTTTGAATTGGTGTCCACTAGGGGGTACTTAACATAGTGCATTAGACCAAGTAGCAAATGCGCATAGATAATCTACTTGAAATTTTGTGACAAATAACTCACTTCAACCATGGATGAAGTTATGTAGAAGGTTGTTCAGGATAAGAAAAGTCACGAGGAGATTCAATATGGTCACCATTAGTTACACATCTAGTTGGACAAGGAATATTTAGATAGATAAACATAGATACGGGAAAGGAATCATTTGGAGCATTAATATTTGGAGATAGTGCAAGTTTATTTGGAGAACCTTTGGCTACATATGAAGGATATGGATTCAACGTTAGAAGAATTCATGCTATATTGTATGATAAGTGCAACGTTGGATATTGTGTGTGCTTCTCGTAGGTAGTTTCTCCAACAAACATTATCATTGCCACAATTCAAACCAGATAGTAAGCACATCCATAATGACCAGGACTTGTAGGTTCTCATGTACATTATAGCTCCAATCCTTATCGATCGATAGAATGCACGAGAACAATTACAAAGAACCATGGAAAAGAGCTAGTTGGTATACAAAACCATTTTAGGATTGGATGGGACTACAATAGTAGCATGAGTGACCACAAATAGGGAGCCTTCTACTAACTTGGTTGCCCCTTCTATTCATTCTTGAAAAACTCATCATAGCCAAGGAAATCCAAGATCAAAGTTGGTAGAGATGTGTGAGAGAGGAGAGAGCATCACCACAACTAGACATAACGTTCCAACATGGATATTGAATGATAAATTTCTATCCCTTGCACTACCAAACTTGATATGTCTTAATGGCATATTTTTTGAGACTCATAATATTTTTTCTTTAACCTAGCAGAAGAATTTTTAATTGTAATAGTGCACTCTCATCATTCAAGACTTATTCATAAGGCTTCCAGATGAGCTACTCTGCTTCATCTGTTAATTCATACTTGGGAGATATTCCTTGAAATAGTTTGAATGAAATTCTCAGTCATATCTAATTATATAAACATAATTTTATATGCTCTCATAATCTTATATCAAGGGACAATATGTATTTAGGAAATATTATGGAAGATAGTTATGTAGTTCGCATGGAGATTAGAGAATGCATCCAATAATGAGTTGGAAGTGCTATAATTTTTTCAAGGTCTATCCATCCTAAGGAGAAATATATTTTTAGGCATCAATATTACGGGATTGTTCATTCATTATTAGATAATTGTATTATAAAACCCCCCTAAATGAATTTAGATTATCACGCCTAACCTAGAGGGTTATTTATATGTGTTGTCATTTTGAATCAATCTCTTATCAAATTTTAAGGGGGTAGAAAATGACAAAGGTGATTATCAATCCAACATGAGTGCATCAATGGAGGAAGTCCTAATAAGGATGAATGTGAGGTTTCCTTATTCCACTCCTCTCCCATGAAATTAATGGGGCCACATGCAAAAGTTATTATGCTCTCAATGTGTTATACCAACTGTCAATGAGGTGACATGAAGTTAATTCCAATGATGCATTCTTCATCTGGATAGTTCACAAGAGAAGAGGAATAAGGAGAAGACCTCCTACCACACTAATGGCTTCGTTCTTTCACATGTGGTTTAATCCTTTGACATGTGTGTGCTACAAGATTTTCCATGGTTAAATCCAAAGGAAATAAATGATCACTTAAGATGGGGAGGCTTGACTCAGGAAACCAAAGTTCATACTGATAATCACAAGGTACGAGCATCAATGTTTTTGTACAACATGAACTCAGTTGGTAAAAAGTATTAAACGATTAATAAACTATCCATCAATTTAAATTGTCAACCCGAGGAGAGCGTAAAATTGTGAGGTACATGCAAAATATATGTAGGGTCAGAGTAACACTTACTTAATCTAACATTCGAAAATAAAACACACATGACTGAAATGAAATTTAAATCTAGGAAAGCGTGAAATTACGTTAAAGAAAACTAATCTAACGCATCGAAATAAAACACATGATTGAAATTGAATCTAATTACGAAAGCATGAAATTGAAATTAATCTTGGAAAACATGAAATTGCATAAATTAAACCTAAGCATGAGAAATCATGAAATTAAGCAAGGGAAATAAAATTATTTATAACAAAATGCATGTAAAAAAATGGCAAGTAACAAATGACAAACAAATATGAGCTCATATGAAATTTAAATTAACCACTCAAAATAATAAATCTATTATGGAGAAATCAAAATATTTATTCTAAAACATCAAATCCATTACAAAAGGATCAAATCCATGACTAAATCTTGAAAATATAAACTATTTCTCTATTTCTAGAGAGGCCTCCACTACTCCCAAATGAAGAGAGAGCACTCTTATTTATACATGAGTTGTTTTGAAAAGAGGGTAAATGTAGATCCACTTTTCTCTCAACCTATTTTCCATAATTACAAAATATTTATCCTTAAAAAACCTTTCATGATATTCCTCTTTGGAATTATCTTAAATAATTATCTCCAAATCTTATAAAGGTGGAGGAATTATTTGAGAAGATTTTGAATAATCATTTTGTTGAAAATCTTCAAATATTCCTACACATCACAAAGTTCACACACTTTGAGATATAAATGAAAGCTTGTTAGTTTTCTAATATTTAATCATAAATTCTCTTGAAATACTTAAATATAAATAAATTGGAAAATAACAAGGTAACCCATATTTATTTATGAAAAGGGTATACGGAATGGTTAATGGAGTGAAGAATATGGACGAATGTGGGGAATAATGAAGGAAAAATATGATAAAAATGTGACATTTGGGTGACCCAACATCTCCCCCCTAACTGAACTTGTTGCATGTCCTCATGCAACTGTGCATAAACTTTTTGGGATTCTTAACTTTGGCTTTGCATGCTGATGTTTTTAATAATGAATTATTCCATGATGTGAAATACATGAATATAAGCGATTTTTTCTTATGGTTGGTTCTTGTGTGACAACATCCATTCGTTTACTTTATTTTATGGTTGCAATACATAAGATTTGAAAGTTTACATATACTGGAAATGATAAGAGAAAACATTTTCTTCATGTTATGAATCATGCCAAAAAATAGATCAAATTGTAATAAAGTGTATTTTGGAAGAGACATGTTGGTCAATGGTAAATGAGATGATAGCATGTGCAAAATGGAATCAAATGGTAATGAATATACTTCCCTCCCCCCCCTCCCGAACCGAATATGTGTTAAATTTATGAAAATGAATAAGGTAATGTAACATGGTGAGGGGATTTTTCAAATTCATTCATTTTCTAACATTTAAGGAATTGCATGGTTAAAAATTAAAAAACAACATACATCCACTTACCCAAAAAGTTGATGAACAGTGCAATAGGAATGTGGCTGATGTTGCTACTGGATCATAGACTGTGAAGTGAAGGAACTTGAACTGTTGCTTGGTTGAATGAAGTAAAATATGAAAGTTGGAAGTTGAACTGTGGTACTCTCATATGGTTGGAAGTATGATGTTGCAAAATTGTTGATGGAGTCATGAAAAGTATATATAGTCTTCACCTGCTACAAGACCCGATGGTACAATTCTAGTCATGCGAATAAATGTGTCGATGTCGAGCATGAAAATAAGTCATTGGATTACCGGCTATTGATGAATGATGTTAACCAATGTGAGGAAATCTCACCATTGATGCCAATAAGTGACAAGTTGCCCAAGTACATCTTGCGAAGTGCGAATAAATGAGATAATATCAAGCCACTTGCAATATCCAATGATCAAGAGACATTGATGCATTCCCATTAAGGCATGCAAGCCTCAAGGTTCTAAAAGGAACTCTACTCTCTATCCCAGATAATGTGCTGAGATCGATGGAAAAAGACTCGTTGAAAGGTGAGTCTTAAGGAATCCTACATCAGTCAACACAAGTTGTACAAAATGATTGGTAGGACTATCGATAAAAGATCTCACGGTCAAACAATTTTATGAAAAGGACATCAAGGTAATTCAGGCATGGAAAGGAAGCTAAATGGTTTTATTCATAAGGAAAAAGATGAACTGAAAAATGAGGAAAGAATGTATGCGAATGAAAAAAGTAGACATGCAGAAAATCATGATGTGTAAGGCAATGAAAAAGTAGACTCCAACATGAATGAACGACGAGCTTTGAAGGAGGGCGGTATGGAAACATATCATGACGCAAATAGTTTTTTGAAAGGTTTGTTATGAGATCAAATGTCATGACAGGCGCAATGGAAAAATTAACCCCTTCAAGCATTCATGAAGCATGCTTGTTTTTTCTTTTTCTTTTTGCTAAAAAGTTTCTTGATCGATAGAAAATCACTTCTGCATGAAACTTGATCATCTTCGAACCTATAAAAAGTTATCAATCATCTTCGAACCTATAAAAAGTTATCACTTATCATGCAGTAAAATTGTGAGAACATAAACAAAAATTCAAAATGAAAGAATTATAATATGTGTTTCACAAATCAACAATCATTTTTGTTGAAAGCTATGACTTCAAAAAACATGTTAGTATGAAAATACTAGAAGATAATATAAAAATTTCAGTCATTAAAATATGGATTTGCACTTTTATTAAAATATATATATATATATATATGATTTTTATGTGTTTTATAATTTTTAAGTTATCTTAACAGAGATTTTTATTGTATTTTTTTTCTTTCTTTTTTATTATTTGTTTCTATTGTCTTGGTCTTATTTTATATTACAAATAAAATGCAAAGAGTCTATATTTTTTTCAATGTGAAAAATTTAAATAATATACAAAAATCATAACCCAATACTGTACTGGTATGATTTTTATATTATATACAAATGAGTTCTATGAAACCTCAAAATTCAACACACTACAAAAAGAAACACCTTACTCGATATGAGTCCGTAAATATTCACATTAAATGAGATAAACTAAATCTAATCCCTTCTGGTTTGTATTTTGCATATGCCCATGTTCTTTGTGTATCACATATATCCATGTTCAAGAACATACAGTGAACATACATAACAAATATAGTGACAACGCAAACCAAGTCGATGGTTTGAACAAAGAACTGCATTTGTAAATATGACCCTCTATTCCATATGCTGATTAGAGTTCCAGTATCCAATATGCAACTCCCGAAGCAACATTCTATATTGTCGAGTCATCCATAGTTTCAGTAAACCGTATTTCTCACCAGACGCTACCTTCTCTTTATCAAGACTACCGTCAATGGAAAATACCTTATCTATATGACTCGAAAGATCTTATCTGCGCTTCAAATTGCGCATATCCCAGAGCTTAAGTGTTGATTAACAAAAATCTACTATCTGCAGACCAACTGATTTGATACACTGGCCAACATGCCCACAAAATGCTCTAACAAATTTCCTTGTAATTCCTTTCCATAATTTTACATATTTATCAAATGAGGCACTTGCCACACATTTCCAGTCATCGTTGTGCCATCCATTCTCTCAATCAATCAACAAAATATTAGAAATTGAAGTTGAGTAACCTTCAAAACCGAGAGAGAGAGCGAGCCACTACTTAGGAAGTTGATACTGAAGTGCATCCGTGCAGCTGAAAGAGAGATTTCTTACGCAGGGCACTTACAACCCTTCGTGCCAGTGGTTCGGGCGGAAACATTGAAACAATACCTTCTTCAAGGGATATAGTTCTATATCTCCACGACCGAAGCGCATGAATGCATCTCTCAATGGGTTCGAGGATGAATAAAATGCAGACAACAACGTCGAAAATAAATAAAACACAAGTTCTTCTTACATCGTGCTATTGGTGCAAAGTTAGATCCACACATTCAGAATACATATCATCAGGAAAAATGAAAGCCTAGGTTGTGATATTCTGCAAGCCTAGCGTGCTCTCCCCAAGATTCGATCGATGAATATGCAAGGAGAATGATATATCTCTCAATACTCTCAATGTAGGTGAGAAGCTTCAGTGCGTGAATACAGAAAGGATCACATCGAGTTTGAATCTGTGAATTAAGATCCACCCGGAAACCTAATAGCCGGAGCAATATATACAGATCAACACCAGATAAGAAGCGATGAGCATCGAGTTCAAAACAGAGTTCAAGAGAAAAATAATTCTGTCTTATTACAATGAATTGTACAGGTACATATACATCAATGGATCAATTTCCAGATCCTACAATAGAGCTGTCGATCCTACAGTCATGCTGCAGATCCTATAATCAAGCTGCACATCTAGAAAGGATAGGAAACAACCATCTACAAGATAGGAAAGAATCATAGAGAGAATATGAAAGAATGGGTAAGAATAGGAAAGAATCAGTGCATATCCCAACACTCTCCCTCAAGTTGGTGCATAGATGTCACACATGCCCAACTTGCCCAAAAACTTTGAGAACACTCGACTTGAAACTGCTTTGGTGAGAATATCGGCCAACTGATCCTCTGATCGAATCTTAGGCAACTCCACGATCTCCTGATCCAACTTCTTCTTAATGAAGAATCTATCTACCTCCACATGTTTTGTTCGATCATGTTGAACCGGATTATGAGCAATATCATATGCTGCTTTATTATCATATTACAGTCGAATTGGCTGCCTAGGCAGATAGCCCAAATCTTTGAGGAGAAGTCTTAGCCACAATGCTTCACATACTCCAAGTGCCATACCTCTAAATTCAGCCTCTGCACTTGATCGAGAAACAACATTCCGTTTTTTGCTTCTCCACGTAACAAGGTTACCTCCTACAAAGGTGAAATAACCTGAAGTAGAACGCCTGTCATCGACTGCTCCAGCCCAGTCAGCATCAGTATATGCATCCATGCTTTGATAATCTTCATTTTTAGTGAATAAAATTCCTTTTCCAGGAGCAGATTTCAGATATTTCAGAATACGCATAACTGCATTCATGTGTTGCTCACTAGGATTATGTATAAACTGGCTAACAATACTCAAGGCATAGGCAAGGTCCGGCCTTGTGTGTGCTAAGTACATCAATCTTCCTACAAGTCTCTGGTATCTCCCCTTAACAATTGGTACCTGATCAGACCCTACATATAACTTCAATCTTTCTTCCATTGGTGTATCAGCGGGTTGACATGCTGACATGCCAGTTTCCTATAACAAGTCTAAGGCATATTTTCTTTGAGATAGAAAAATCCCCTTATCAAATCAAGACACTTCGATCCCAAGGAAATATTTCAAGGGGCCGAGGTTTTTCATTTCAAATTCTCTGGACAAGTAATCCTGTAGAGCCTCCCTTACTTCAGGATCATTTCCTGTAACCACCATGTCATCCACATATACAATAAGTGCAGTTATCTTACCCTGTTGTTTCTTCAAGAATAAAGTGTGGTTTGAGTTGGTCTGACAGTAACCAAAGGCTTTCATAGACTTTGTGAACCTTCCAAACCATGCTTTCGGAGACTGTTTCAACCCATACAGTGACTTCTTTAATCTGCACACCTTTCGACTATGCATTTCTGGTATCATGCATCCTGGTGGGAGTTTCATGTAAACTTCTTCGGACAACTCGCCATGTAGAAAGGCGTTCTTCACATCAAACTGTTGTAATGGCCAACCCAAGTTCGCAGCAAGAGACAACAAGACT
The DNA here is from genome assembly GCA_001517045.1 of Pseudotsuga menziesii. Taxonomy (NCBI): domain Eukaryota; kingdom Viridiplantae; phylum Streptophyta; class Pinopsida; order Pinales; family Pinaceae; genus Pseudotsuga; species Pseudotsuga menziesii. Next base: position 19,584 of record LPNX010177057.1, read on the forward strand.
CGTACTATATTGATTTTAGCTACAGGTACAAATGTCTCTGTATACTCGATCCCATAGGTTTGGGTGTATCCTTTTGCCATCAGTCTTGCTTTAAAGCGTTCAATTGCACCATCTGCTTTGTACTTCACAGTGTAAACCCACCGACATCCAATTGGTTTCTTTCCTAGTGAACGGTCAACAAGTTCCCAAGTTTTATTCTCCTGCAAAGATTTCAACTCCTCATTCATAGCGGATTTCCACCTTGGGTCAGCTAAGGCTTCCTGCGCATTGTTAGGAATAGATACAGTAGATAACTGATTTACAAATGACTGATTTGATTTTGACAAATGATGGTTAGACACATAATGACTCATGGGGTATTTAATGTTACTGGAAAGCTCAGGTTCATATGTGGGTTTAGGAATACATCTGGTGTGACGTTGTGGTAGTTGTCTTCTAAATAGTTCAAGAGCATCCTCAGCAAGCGATTGGTTTGGTGTATCAGCTTGCTGTGGTGTGAAACACTCGGACATGGGTGGAGCCACAACTTCAGTTTCTTGGTGTTCATCACTACTTGGATCCAAAGTCAAACCACCCACATCCAATTCACCCACTTCTTGATTCAGCACATCAAAGAGTTCCCCTACTTCCAGGATGTGAACAACCACATCTTCAGAGATGTGATCATCATAGTCTAGAGTCTAAATTTCCTTCTAGTACTCCCCCTGAAGTTCAAGCTTAGAGGAAAAATACATCGAGTCTTCATGAAAAGTTACATCTAATGTAATAAACATTCGTTGGGTTAGAGGATGATAGCATCGGTACCCCTTTTGATAAGCAGCATATCCAAGAAAGACACATCGTAGTGCTCGAGGAGACAACTTGTTGCGCTGATGCTTATGGAGGTGTACAAAAGCTACACAACCAAAGATGTGAGGAGATAAATTTGGGACGGCTGGAGCTACAATCGCTTCAGCGAGAGCCTGAAATGGTGTCTGGAAATTAATAGTGCTAGAGGGTACCCGGTTGATCAAATATGCTGCAGAGGTAAGTGATTCTCCCCAATAGGATAATGGCATATGGGATTCTATCAATGAAGCATGGACAACCTCCAACAAGTGGTGGTTTTTTCTCTCAGCCACCCCATTCTGTTGAGGTGTATTAGGACAAGTAGTTTGATGAATAGTTCTTTGTGCTTTCAGATACTGCTGAAGTTTAGAACTCAAATATTCTCCTCCATTGTCACTACGGAGAACCTGAACATGTGCATTGTACTGAGTATGAACCATTTTATAAAAATTTTGAAATAACAAATTCACTTCACTTTTAGACTTCATCAAGCACACCCAAGTCATCCTGGTACAGTCATCAATAAAAGTAACAAACCAACGTGATCCACCAAAGGTAGTAACTTTGGACGGACCCTAAACATCCGAATGTATGACCATAAAAGGAACTGGACTTTTATTCAAACTTAATGGAAATGAAGCACGATGGATTTTTGCAAGTTCACAAACATCACAGCGGAAACTAGAAACATCAAATTTTACAAATAAACTAGGAAATAATTTCTTCAGGTAACCAAAGGAGGCATGCACCAAACGTCGATGCCATAACCAGATTTCAGATTTCTTCTTCTCCCCCTCAGAGCCATCCATCGTTAAAGCTTGACGTAACTTGTCCGAACTCTTTGACACTAAGTCCAAGTAATACAACTTTCCTCGCCTAACACCACAACCAATCGTTTGCCTCGTTCGGATGTCCTTAAACACACAAAAATCAGGCCAAAAAAATTACAATACAAAGTAAGGTAGTGGTGATTTGGGAAACTGACAACAGATTATAATCCAAAGATGGAACAACTAAAACAGAATCTAGATTTAAAGTATCATTGAGCCGTAAAGACCCTTCTCCAATAATCGGGGCCAAAGAGCCATTGGCAGTGGAAACAAATTTTTGTGCAGATGGTTTAAGAGGTGATACCTGTCTAGAATCAAACGTCATATGATCCATAGCACCGGAATCAATTATCCATGCACTATTAGAAACAAGTGTAGAAATATTTAAAACCTTACCACCATTACTTGTTGCTGCTGCTAATGCCGAGATCTGACCAGCAACACCATCTGTTGTCTTTGTTTCGACCACTATAGCACTGGAGGTCCTCTTGGAATTCTTCTTCGTGAATCGCGGCTATGATCCCACCATTCTGGATACCCCACAAGTTCAAAGTAGTGGCTCTTGGTATGACCAGTTTGATTGCAATGAGTGCATTTGTAGGTGGATTTATCGACACCATCAGTGTTCTTAGGCTGGCTTTGGGAGGATCGGTTCTGATTAGACCGATTTCGAGTCACCATGGCTGAAGCTTCAGATTTTTCTGGTTCTCCATTCATCATTGCAAGTTGAACAGATTCACGGCGGACCAAAGCATAACATGCTTTCAATTCGGGGATAGGATCCTTTCTCAAAATTTCACCACGGATTTGTTCAAGTTCACCATCTAATCCAGCAAGAAAAATATGCACCTTTTGTCGCTGAACTGATTTTCGGTAAGATTCAACATCATTCTCACTTTCCATAATCACCTTATCACGATGATCCAACTCACAAAAGATCTCCGTTAATTCTCCATAATACACTGAGAGTGTTCTGCCATTCTGTTTCGCAGAGAAGGCCCTCTGATTCAAGACAAACACCTACAATTCATCTGCTCCATCATAAAAATATTTTGAAAGAGCTTTCCAAATATCTCGAGCGGTGGGTAAGCGAATATATCGCTTCATGATTTCTGGGGACATAGACATCAACAGCCATCTCTTGACCTTTTGATTGTCTGCATACCACTTCTCATATCCATTATCCTTCTCGGTAGGTGACTGCGAATTACCACGAATGAAAGAGAGTTTCTCCTTCTCAGCAAGATGCATCTCCATGATTTGAGATCACAAATCATAGTTTGTTTCATCGAGTACAATCCCTGCGTTGAACGACGAACCCTCAGATTGAATAATAATAGGAGCATATTTGGTCCCAGATGTTTTAGAGTTTGAGTCAGCCATGGTTCAATGGAGAGTACTAACGATTTAAGCTTCTTGGCTCTAATACCAAGTTCAAAATAGAGTTCAAGAGAAAAATAATTCTGTCTTATTACAATGAATTGTACAGGTACATATACATCAATGGATCAATTTCCAGATCCTACAATAGAGCTGCCGATCCTACAGTCATGCTGCAGATCCTATAATCAAGCTCCAGATCCTAAAAATGATAGGAAACAACCATCTACAGGATAGGAAATAATCATAGAGAGAATAGGAAAGAATGGGCAAGAATAGGAAAGAATCAGTCCATATCCCAACATATCGATCCTGGCATCAAAAACATCGTAAAGTAAATCCAGATCTTCCTATTTCTTGTGCTCGTGAAACAATTATTCCATGACTTTTTGGTAGTGAAATATGTATAAAAGGCATAGATGTGGACGTGTGAGATCTGGGCAGAGATGTAGCTGATGGAAAAGTAGGATTTACAATAGTTAAAACCGCTGTGAAGGGAGTAAGCTGATAGATCTCAACCTAAAATTGGACGTGTGTTTGCTGCTCTAACTTCCACCTCTACCTCTATGGGTTTGAAATCTATATCTTCTTTTGAAGGATATAAAATTGGTGGAACAAGAATAGGATCTAGATTAAGTCTCGATTGATTTAGGAATTATATACACTTTGCCAAAAATATACGGGGGCAATAAATCATGCCATTATTTCCCTTGGACTGTAATCTCCCGAAAAGTGTGATGAAACAATGTGTATGTTGATGATTGGTGCATATTAAATAAGCATATATACTCGTGTTGCAAACCATTAATCCAAGCTATAACTATTGAGTTCGAGTCCAAGCTAGATTCTAACTCTGAGGCTTTCAACTCAAACAACAAATTTGTTTTTGCTTATCTTACGTTAGACTCTTTGTATACTCTATTTATTACTTTAAGCAGGAGCATGGAATCCTGGGATCGCCTTCCTACTTCAAGACCCGAATTGAATAATGACATAAAATGAATGGTCTTTTGGCAGGGATGGAATTTGATGGGTAAATGCCCGTCATGGGTCAATTTACACGTCAAATTCACCTAAGATTTTAGGGAGACCGTCAAAATCTAGCTTAGAATACAGAAAACATTTTAGATTTTGATTGTTACCAGCAATTTTGATGGGTGTCCGCCATTTGAAATTCCAACCCTGCCTTTCGGCATCGAAATATGGCATTGACTCTTGAATCTAAAAAAAATCTTGGATTGACCACATTGAATACCAAAGACTATTGGCTATGATAAGATTTGTTTAATGTTATCAATATCGCCGAGATCTGGCTATTTGTGAATGATTTATGTGTTAGTCGGTGAAGCCAAATGGAGGCACCATCCTCCTTTCCTTGACTTTTGCTGCTCCTGTTCCACCTGCCCTGTTGACAAATTGTAAATTTGAAGATTCCAGACAGCTGATGAATTAGATGCTTCTAGATGAAGCCACATGCTTATCCACTATCTAGAAGGCTCTAGATACCTCATGAATCTATTGTATCATTTTTTCTATAAATATCAGATGTGTAAATGAAAATTTCAGCTCAGCAAAATGCTCTGCTCCCTTGTTATAAGTCTGTCCCCTGTTTTGTTAGATTGTCTTTGTTTTGATAAGTTTATCTCTGTGCAGATATAGCTCTGTTTTATACAGTGCTGTTTGAATGCATCCTCTATTTTACATAAACAGCCAGTCACTTATATTTATATGTTTGCAGAGATTGCAGGATTCAAGAACTGATGTTTCTCTTTAACCATGTTTGCAGGTGAAAGAGAGAAGGAAGAAGTTGCTTTAATGGTGGAGACATCATAAGAGGCTGCTGTATAGTTTGCAGCGGGCAGCTATAGGAATTACATTTCCAACTACTGGTATCAGAGCAAGTTCTGGAAGCTGCAGCATGGAGGTCACTGCCACGAGTGACATGGAGAAGCTGAATGGGGCAAACTTTGCCCTATGGAAATCCCAAATGGAGGATATATTAATTTTGAAGGACCAGTTTTTACCAATTGAGGGATTGGCAAAGAAACCCTCAGGGATGACAGATGAGGATTGGAATAAGATTGACAGGAAAGCTATTGCCACAATCCGTCAATATTTGGCTAAGAACGTTTACTTCAATGTGGCTGGGGAGAAGACAACAGAGGCTCTATGGAAGAAGCTGCAAGATTTATATGAGAAAAATACAGCTTCCAACAAAGTATTCTTGATGAAGAGGTTGTATAACCTCAAGATGAAGGAGGGTGCTTCAGTTGCAGAGCACTTAAATGAGTTCAATATAATTACCAGCCAGCTTGCCTCCATCAAAATTAACTTGGATGATGAAATTAGAGCCATCCTCCTCATGTGCTCCATGCCAGATAGCTGGGATAATCTCATGGTAGCCATAAGCACTTCAACACCTGTAGGGACCTTGAAGTTTGATGATGTTAGCAACAGTCTAATGAACGAGGAGCTGTGATGGAAATCAATGACAGAAAACCATGGAGGAGAAGCTCTAAGCATAGGTGATCATGGTAGGAAAATGGATCGAGAAAGACAATGGCGTTCAAAATCCAGGGGCAGATCAAGATCGAGAAAAGTAAGACTCACTTGCTTTCATTGTGGAAAACAAGGACACATGAAGAAAGATTGCTGGCTTTGGAAGACAGAGCAAAAGGAGCAAAAACCGACCAACACAAACCAAAGGTCAGCCAACATAAATGAAGATGAGACCACTGCAGTTGTTTCAGATGGTGATGTCCTATTTACTGTTTCAGTAGAAGATGCATGCTTATATACTTCTGGTAGTAGCATAGATTGGATCCTTGACTCTGGGGCATCTCATCATGTAACTCCATGTAAAGATAATTTTGTTTCATATGAAAGTGGTGATTATGGTAGAGTGCACTTGGGAAACAATCACCACTGCAATATTGTTGGAGTGGGAGATGTTCGAATCCAGTCAAAGGATGGACAAGACATCTTGCTGAAACAAGTTAGGCATGTCCCAGAAATGCGTATGAGCCTTATCTCAGTGGGACAATTGGATGATGAAGGTTGCTCCACAACCTTTGGAAAAAGTGGCTGGAAACTTTGTAAAGGGGCGTTGGTCATGGTTAAAGGATCCAAGACAGGAACATTGTACACATTAAGAGCAACAACAAGGAAATCAGATGTGGCTGCTATTGCAAAAGAAGGAAGCTCGCCAGATCTATGGCACATGCACTTGGGTCACATGAGCGAGAAGGGCCTAAAAATTCTTCTTGACAAAAATCTGCTTCCAGGTTTGAAATCCTTTGAACTTGATCTTTGTGAGCATTGCATATATGGTAGGCAACGCAGAGTGTCATTTATGAGAAGAGGCCATGAAAGGAAATCATATCTCCTAGAATTAGTACACTCTGATGTGTTTGGTCCAGTGAATGTGAACTCCTTAGGAGGAGCCGCATATTTTGTCACATTCATAGATGATGCATCTAGGAGGGTTTGGGCTTACCCCATGAAAAGAAAAGATGAGGTATTTGGAACATTTTAGAAATTTCATGCTAGTGTTGAAAGAGAAACTAACAAGCTGCTCAAGTGTTTAAGGACAGACAATGGTGGAAAGTACTGCTCCAATGCATTCAAAGAATACTGTAACAGATTTGGTATAAAGCATGAGAAGACTGTCCTGGGTACTCCTCAACAGAATGGTACTGCAGAAAGGATGAATCGCACTATCATGGAGAAGATGAGGAGTATGTTGTCAAATTCAGGATTGGAAAAGCACTTTTGGGCAGAAGCAGTAAGAACAGCTTGCTACCTCATCAATCGATCGCCTACTACAGCCTTGGACAATGGCATTCCTGAAGAAGTTTGGACTGGAAAGAAGGTAAATTACTCTCATTTGAAAATCTTTGGATGTGAAGCATTTGTGGATATTCCAAAGGAGCATAGAAGTAAGTTAGATAATAAATCAATGAGATGTATTTTTCTGGGATATGCTGATAGTGAGTTTGGTTACCGTTTATGGGATCCAGTCAACAACAAAGTCATTAGAAGCATGGATGTCATATTTAATGAGTTAGAAATGTATAAGAGGCATACAGGTAATATGGAGGTCAAGAAAATTGCTGACAGGTTTGTAGAACAGCAAGAAAATATCCCACCACTGCAAGAAGAAAACTATGAGCAGCATGCAGAAAGTGGTGGACAGCAAGCAGGAAATAATGGACAACAAGTAGACAATGATGGACAGCAAGAAGAAGGAATTTCGCAGCAGCCATTGCAAGAGGTCCAGGTGGAAAGTATACCACCAGAGTTGGTTCGAAGGTCTACTAGACCTCATAAGCCTTCACAAAGGTATCCACCGTCAAACTATGTTTTGCTAACTGATGATGGTGAACCAAGTTGTTTTCAGGAAGCCTGTGATGATGAGCATAGCAAGGATTGGAAGAAAGCTATGCAAGAAGAAATGTACTCCCTGTTGGAAAATAAAACTTGGGAGTTATTGAAGCTTCCTAAAGAAAGAAAAGCCCTACAAAACAAGTGGGTATACAGGATCAAGCAGGATGGTGAAGGCAAGAAGGAAATGTACAAGGCAAGATTGGTGGTAAAGGGCTTTGCCCAAAAGAAAGGTATTGATTTCAATGAAATCTTTTCACCTGTTGTTAAGATGTCATCTATTAGAGTTGTTCTTGGTCTTGTTGCTGCTTTAAATTTGGAGTGTGAACAGCTAGATGTGAAGACAGCCTTCCTCCATGGAGAACTTGAGGAGGAAATTTATATGGAGCAACCGGAAGGATTCCAAGTAAAAGGCAAAGAGAAATTGGTTTTTAGGTTGAAGAAGAGCCTCTATGGGCTCAAACAAGCACCTCGTCAATGGTATAAGAAATTTGATGCTTTTATGTTAAAGCATGGCTTCAGTAGACTAGAGGCTGACCATTGTGTTTATATCAAGAGGTATGACCAAGAAAAGTATATTATGCTATTGTTATATGTGGATGACATGCTAATTGTAGGACATGATAAGAACATGATTAGCAAATTGAAGAAGGATTTGGGAAGCCAATTTGCAATGAAGGACTTGGGTCCAGCACAACAAATATTGGGCATGAGGATCACACGTGACAGGAAGAAGAAAAGGCTATGGCTGTCACAAGAAAAATATATTGAGAAGGTGTTAAACAGGTTCAATATGAAGGATGCCAAGTCAGTGGGCACACCTCTTGCAGCTCACTTCAAACTAAGTGCTGATTTGTGTCCTTGTGATGAAAAGGAGAAAGAGGAAATGAGTAAGATTCCTTATGCTTCAGCAGTTGGCAGCCTTATGTATGCCATGGTGTGTACAAGACCGGACATTGCACATTCAATGGGAGTAGTGAGCAGGTTCCTTGCCAATCTGGGCAAGAAACATTGGGAAGCGGTCAAATGGATTTTGAGGTATCTCAAGGGTACCAATCATCATTGTTTATGTTTTGGTAACAATGAGATTATGCTTGAAGGTTTTGCAGATGCAGATATGGCTGGAGATGTGAACAGCAGAAAGTCCACTACTGGTTATGTGTATACATTTGCAAGTGCAGCAGTATCTTGGGTATCTAAGCTACAAAAAGTAGTAGCCCTCTCCACAACTGAGGCTGAATACATAGCTGCAACCGAGGCTTGCAAAGAGATGTTGTGGATGCAGCGATTCCTAGGAGAGCTGGGAATAAAACAAGATAAGTATGTGTTGCTTTGTGACAATCAGAATGCCATTCACTTGGCGAAAAATCCAGCATTTCACTCCAAGACAAAGCACATTGACCTGAGGTACCATTGGATTCGACAAGTACTGGAAGAAGGGCATTTACAGCTAGAGAAGATTCACACAGATGAGAATTCTGCTGATATGTTCACTAAAATTCTTCCAAAAACCAAGCAAGAGCTATGTAGGAGATTGGTAGGATTGGGGGTGACTTGAGTTCATCTCCGAAGCAGCATTGAAGAAGCCTTCATTTAGCTTCAAGTGGGAGAATGTTAGTCGATGAAGCCAAATGGAGGCACCGTCCTCCTTTCCTTGACTTTTGCTGCTCCTGTTCCACCTGCCCTGTTGACAAATTGTAAATGTGAAGATTCCAGACAGCTGTTGAATTAGATGCTTCTAGATGAAGCCACATGCTTATCCACTATCTAGAAGGCTCCAGATACCTCATGAATCTACTGTATCATTTTTTCTATAAATATCAGATGTGTAAATGAATAGTTCAGTTCAGCAAAATGCTCTGCTCCCTTGTTATAAGTATGTCCCCTGTTTTGTTAGATTGTCTATGTTTTGATAAGTTTATCTCTGTGCAGATATAGATCTGTTTTATACAGTGTTGTTTGAATGCATCCTCTGTTTTACATAAACAGCCAGTCACTTATATTTATATGTTTGCAGATATTGCAGGATTCAAGAACTGCTTTTTCTCTTTAACCATGTTTGCAGGTGAAAGAGAGAAGGAAGAAGCTGCTTTAATGGTGGAGACATCATAAGAGGCTGCTGTATAGTTTGCAGCAGGTAGCTACAGAAATTACATTGCCAACATTATGCCTCCCAAACCTCCAACTGTAACTAAAATTTCACCCCCTGCAGTTTCTACTCTAGTTATCTCTTTGCATCTGCAAGAATCAAAGGATACAGTCTCTCTACAGTTCATATCGATCTCTCCATTAAGCAGTGCAACGATCAACATATAGTCGTTAACATATTAGTAAATATCTGTGATGATAACAATAGATACCAAAAGTTAGCATAAGAGCCAACAATGTGTACGCAATTTGTTTGGTATAATGGTTTTTGTTTATCATGGCATTCTACTGTCTAGGATTTTCGCGATCAAAACCGCTGTGAAAAGCTGCTGTGAAAAGGATATGTCATCTCCTTCCCCTCACTCTCTTGTCCAACGGTAAATACCCCTTTCAGGTGGCGATGTAAAAAATCCAGTATCCCTTGCATGCAGGTGGAGGTGGAGGTGGTAGCCCATATTCGGGTGATAGGTTTTGGATTGATACCATGCTCGGGTGGTTAAAAGTAATATTTTGGAGCTCAACTACGCGTGAGTTAAACTAAAGTCAATCTTCTTTCAGGATTCAAATCAATATCAATCTGATTAGCTATTTATTTTGATCTTACAGGTGAATATTATCACCAGATCAGGGGCAAATTAATAAGATACCCACCCCTAATCCGTCCCTTAATGAGGCTCCATTGAAATACACTTCTAGATTTAATTTCCTTCCATCTTAGTGTTTTTATTATGAGTAGATAGTTCTTCAAATACTGGGCACTGCCCCATATCATCATTTATTTACAACACGCGACAGCCCCATATAATCAGTCGCATATACTGGGAAGTTGTGGGGATCGATTAACAAGAGTTTGAGCCACCATTATTGGACCCAAGCTATCTTTATCGATCCCAAGGTTATCCCAGTTAAACAACTTAGTATATAAGTTCATATAGCTCTTGGATGGGGTGAATCTGTTTCCTGTAAGCTGTTCTCCTTGATGAGCTTCCGTCCGTCACCCAATTAAGGTGTTTCAGTGTTTATCAATGAGTTTTGAATCCCTAAATCATGTTCGCTATTGACATTGAGATCCCCCATTAGCAGAGGGAGTAGCTACCGAGGAAGGAGATATAAGAGATAATATGCAAATACAGATCCTTAGCCACCAGGATATCTAGTCGATGTTGTTAATAGAATCGTCCTCTCTAACTTCTCAGCGAATACCCACTTACTCTTTGTGTGCGGAGTTATTAGGTTTGCGTAAGAGTTGAAGCCACTCTATTGTGGAAACTTGGAGGATAAGGCTTCAACAATAAGAGATTGAACGTTTATTTAGCAAATATGGAAACTCGGAGCTCGGAGAGGGTTGATATGAAATCAGGATATGCTTTCATCTACATGAATAATGAACAGGGATGTAATCTGAGAGCTTGCTAATACATAAGTAGGCAGGACGAGACGTCGACAATGCGTGGAGTGGACAAGGTATTCAGAAATATTACAGAAAATTTGAGGTAAAAAATGTACTATAAAAATCAACCAATTATATTCTAGTAGATCACATCATCCCCATGGTTGAGGTGGCATTGCATGAGTTAAGAATGCTTATTTGTCACATTTTTTATGGTGGATGAAAACCCATAGTTAACCAAGGTAGTGGTACACGTACTTTTAATTCATAAAGTGAAGTACTCATAATAAAAGTCATTTCACACTTTCTCATAAAATAATATTATTGTTATTTTCAAGTAATACTCATAATTCACTTTCTCATAAAATAATATTATAGTCATTTTCAAGTAAAGTACTCATAATTCATAAAAATATATTTTCACATTTTTTTATAAAATAATATATTGTCATTTTCATGTTTTTTTCATTTTAAATTACATATTCACTCAATTGTATTTAATACCAGCGTAGATCCAAATCCTAGGTTCTATCAAGCGCCAAGAGGGATCAAATCTATTGAGGTGCAAACCTCTTCCTGGTATCCATTGATTTGATTCAAACCAAAAGACACATCTTTTTATTTAAGGTCCACATATAATTTTATTATTAATAATATTTAATATTATTTATGGCAGACATAATATTTTTTATTATTTTTTATTTTGTTAGTAACGAACATTGAATCATTTCCCTACACATGGTTTTAAAACTATATACAAGAACCTCCTACAATCATGGGTTGTTTAGGAGGCCTTGCACATGGTCTTAAAACCATTTGCAAGGCCCTCCTAAACCATGTACAATAAAACGATGGGTTGTTTAGGAGGCCTTAAACATAGTTTAAAAATCATGTGCAAAGCCTCCTAAACCATGGGTTGTTTAGAATGCCTTGCACATGGTTTTAAAACCATGTGCAAGGCCAACATTTTTTTGCGGATAATTAAATTGTGTATTTTTCTTGACCCACATATTTTTTTTACGAATAATTAAATTTTGTTAGGTAGAAAGATTACAACATCTTCCCCATATTAGATTGTTTTTGTGGCCGACATTTATTTTGGCCTGTTAGAAAATTTATTTTTTATTAATAAAAATAACATTAGGAAAGTAATTATTTTTTATTTTGTGTTACAAAATCTCTTCCATAATATTCACTATCACTATTATTTTTTACCGACATGTTACAAACATTACATCACGTTACAAGATCTCTATACACTATCACTATTATATTTTGCCGACATGTTACAAACTTTACTAACGTTACATCACGTTACAAGATCTCTCCCATAATATTCACTATCACTATTATTTTTTGCCGACACGTTACAAATGTTACATCGCTTTACAAGATCTCCACCATTCTGGGTTGTAGAGTGCCTCTCGGCGCAATAATAATGTCAAACTAATATATATATATATATATAATCTTGTACTTTTAAAATAAATTAAATTCATGAATTATATTTATACGAAAAAAATATGTTAGTTATGCATATAAATTAAATTCATTTTTGTTTAATTTTATTTACAAGTTCAAGACAAATAAATGCTAAAGGACAATAAATTTTTGGGAATTTACAATGAATCTTAGTCACACCATTGTAGAGTTATTTTATTAATTTTATTTATAGTCAATTTAGAAAAGTAACTCAACCATGGTTATTTATATTCTGCATAAAAGGTAGTGTAGGAGGTGAGTTGTCATATATATCTACCCTATAAAACCCCTAATTCATAGTATTTTAATATATCTTATATTTTTGCAGTACATTTCTTGGGAGGCCCATTTTTGACCTCAAATTCTCTCTAATGAAGGTATGTGCCTGCCTAGTAGACAATCTACCCCGTATATAAAACCAAAAAAGACACTGGTTGTGATAAATTTTGACCCAACCAATACCAAGGTTAAGGACCGTGAAAGACAGTTTGATCCATATGGTGAAGTGATGTAGGTTTATTGTGGAAGGATGAATGCGTAGGGAAGAAGAATTTGAGTCAATTTTTTTTTCCATGTGTGTTCTTTTTACTGTATTTCTAAATTGTTTAAAAACTACAAAACTAATATTACTGCATTTCCAAAAAAAATAAAACTACAAAATTAATATTACTGTATTTCTAAATTGGAAAAACAAAAGTAAATGTTATTTTTGATTAACCATTTTTGTAGGGTCAACAACTTAAATCATTCCTGAAAACAATTTTAGTCATCCTTGATATTTCTACTTTCTGATCTTCCAGACAGCACAAAGCCCGGGAATAGAGCATACTTATTCTGAACAAAAACAAAAAACATGTTTTATTCGTTAATCCTACCTACCTTATTTTAATTGGAAAGATAAAACTATTTAGGTGGAATCAAATTTCCACTGTAACCATCTACTTAAATTGAAATCTAGAATATAAAAGAATGTACAAAAATAAGTAAAACTAATTTAACCTAGTACTAGCTTGAAACCACCTTTCAGTGAAACTTTTGTAGGAGTGATTTCCACTCTGATTCAGATCATGATGCAACTCCTCTTTGTCCTCCTCGATCTTGTGTGTGAATAATTGTTTCCATCAAATGTGCAGGATTCTTCAAATGTGGATTCCTCGTTTGCTTCTGGAGGATTGGTTAAGTCCTTGATTGTTGTCAATATCTCCTCTTCCTGAGAAGAAGAGATCTCGACTTTTTCCAGGATTTGAGTGAGTTGTTCCAAACTTATATTCACCCTAAAATCATTTTACTAGTAATCAAATTAAATGCTACAAAATAAAAATAGTACAAAATAGTACAAAACAATACAAAATAGTATGAAATCAAATATAAACAAAATCAAAAGCAAACTGGTATGAAATATAAGCTAATGCATAATGAAAGCAATCCAAACTTACACTGTAGATGCAAAATAATAAACTAGATAAAGGCACACTTGCATAAAAAGAAACTCGCATAAAAGAAATACTCTTGCAGAAAATGAAAGACTCTCTTGCATAAATTAAACACGCTTGAGAATATGAAACTTATTTGCATGCAAAGAGAACAACAAGGCTTTTGGGTGACCCACCAAAGTGGATTTGTCAGGCTGTTACACCACAAAAATTCAGTTGTGAATTCATCCTTGCGTCTTATCATTTCCCCTTCCCTTTGCTGTGTAATATGAAAGAAACCTATCTACCTATCTAAACTCCAATCCCCTTTTAGCACCTCCTCGACAATGACGCCAAAATGGTGGCCTATGCAGGTGAATGTTAGGTGTATCATATAGTTATACTTCTAAGCATCAAATCATAGAATATGTAGTGCATATGGTGTATGCTAGGTGTATCCTTTAGTTATACTTTTAAGCAATAGAACCTAGCTATCCTATTGTTCATCCAAAACTACAGTGCATCCCTTTGTGAGCATAACTCTAGTTAGTGGAAACATTATGCATGGTGATTATTAGTACTCTCATATGTGGGTTACTTGGTGCATATTTTGAAGAGGAGTGTGCTTTCATTACTTTTCTCACCAATCTTGTAAATATTAACTTGTGTTGTCTCCACTATTGAATTTGAATCAATAAAGGTTTAGTCCTCATTGTGGAGAAGCAATCACAACATTGAGTGTTGATATTTCAACTATTGCAAGGCTTATATTTGGTTGTGTATCAAAGGTTCCTACAATAGAGTAACCGTGTACCAAACAATATCATCCAACTGATCTCTTATTCTAATTTTTAGGTCCTCGTCTTGCAGTCCAATTTTGTTTGCTTCCTTCCACCTCTAATTCAACTAACTTTCATTAGTTATTTGTTGACATAATTTCAAGGGATCTTGGATCTTATTCCCAAATGGAGAAAATAAGTTGGATGAAATTGAAAAACAAGTACAATTTGTATCCTTGATTCTTCATTGTAATATAGCAAAAATATTTTTATTGTAAGTTGTAATCATTTAAATTGATATGTGTTGAAAACTGGTTGTGTAGAACATTAAAAGTCTGAGTATAAAGATGGGGTTGAGGAATTCTTAAAGGTTTTCAAGGAGCATTCAAATAATAATATGACCACAAAATGCTTATGTAATAAATGTGGCATAGTTAATGTACAAACATTTGATACAGTATGAGAGCATTTGATCTGTGATGGTACAATTCAACAATATAACATTTGGTATTTACATGGAGAGAGATTTCAAAGACAGGTATCATGATTTTTTTGAAATCATTTTATCCCAAACATACATATATTATAGTAATATCATTTTCTTTTTCGAGTAAGAAGAGAAAAACCTTCAATTAGCAACCGAAAAGAAAATGTACATAGTGTGACTGACTTGGTCCTTCCAAAATGGAAACCACATCAACCAGAGATCCTAAAAATAAACCATAACTACCCTTCCCATTGCAACAACAAAACAATAACTTGTAAAATGTCTATCATATTTATCCAAGGGATCCCCCGTCCCCATCTAAACGCCATTGTAGAATGATATGATAGAATCAAATCTAAGTTAACCCCCCTAACACAGATATCCATCACCCGTAGCTCGAAGCCAACATCGAAAATACATAAGGCCATTGCCAAAAAACAAAGCATTATAGACAAATAATTGATAGCCAGGAGTTACGTAGAACCTACCTCTGGGGAATCCTTCTTGTCTAAGAAATTCTCTATATGAGCTTCAGATAGGTGCACTGAGTCTCTCGGGGAGGAGACCCATTGCCCTGTGTTCACCTTGAAGGGAGATTTCTCTAGCTCCCACACTCCTTCCATATTCATGATTTTCCGCAACAAGTATTCCTTCAAATTGCTCAGAATCTAAGCCACTAGATCTCCAAAAATCTCTCTTTCCAACATGATCTTTACCAAAAAATTTCTCATAGCCTAGTACAAGATGAGATTTGCTTCCTGACCTTGCTCATCTATCTTCTCTTGCATCTTCTCATCCTCCATCTTCGTGATAGCTTCATCAATATAGAAGGGGATTCCCTCCATGTACTCCCTCTCTAGCTTGTCATCCATAGGACAACAATATTCGCTTCCTCTAACCCCACAACGATACTGCATCCTTTGTCGAGCATCCATCCTCCACCAATATACAACAAGAACCAAGAAACGTTAACCAAAATGCCCCCAACTAGTCGGAATTTGGTAGAGCAATTCTTGATGAAATCACAATTTTGATGATCTAGGTAGTTTTAAATTCGAGCATTGATTTTGGGGCATGCAACTAAGATTGTTGAAATTGCTAAATTGCAAATATAAAAATTTCTAGGAACAATTTTGACCGATTTTATCAAAAAATCGTCACAACGTAGGGGATTTTAGTTGTCTTTTATCCTACTTGGAAAAAATGCACCTTCGAAGAATTAACCCGTTAATTTTACTCACCTCTCCTTGTTATCCCACCCGACCCCATGAAAATAAATATTGCCCCCTGAACAATACTCCCGATACCCTCATTGAACGACCACATCAAATGAACTGCATTTCCATCCATGGATGCACCCATAATATCTTTAATGCTCTATCCTTCATCCCTCTTATCACCATCAATTCCCATGTTTCCACTGTACATCCTGCTCAAAACCCAACCCATCAAACCCTAATATGTTGTCATTCATCTGTCGCACTGCTTCTAATAGTCTTGATCTCATAAATGCCACCATTCAACCGCTCCAGATTCCATTATTCCTCGCCTTTCTCGCATGCTACTATTAAAACTGTTGCCCTCTATTTAACATCAACGTGATCGTCGAAACGTCCTCTGCACATGCGGACCCCATGTTTACAGAAACATGTGGTCCTCATGCCACTTTCTCACCCTCATCCGGGTAGTAAATATATCATTTATATTTATATGCGCAAACTCTAAATTTTTTGCCTCCTGTAGATTCCATCTGTGCAACTATGTTGCGATTATAATTTCATTAAAACCATAAAATCATTGACACAAATCTTAATTGTATTAATAACATGAATATGGAAATGTTGCGAAGCATGATTATGATAATCATGTTGATGAGTCTCCAACATTGTTTCAAAATGATAATGAACTTGTTGGCGATGATGACGATACAACCATTGTTGATGATGAAATGCTTCAAATGGTGAATGATGCTTATCAATGTCTTAATGAAAATATCAACGAGGGTTGTGAAAATGAGGGGTTGCCATCAATCGAGGTAATGAATGATGTTATGAATGATGTTAATGAATATAAGAAGCCAATCGAATATTCCAAAAGACCATTGTATTCAGGTTGTATTGATTTCACAAAACTATAAGCAACCGTGAAATTATACAATCTTAAAGTGAAGAATGCATGTTTTGATTCAAGTTTTGGCCAAATGTTAAAATTACAAAAATAGATGTTTCCTAAATATAATACACTTCCATATTATGCATATGTTGCAAAAAAGTTGATAAAATAATTAGGATTACACTATGATATGATACATGCATGTCCAAATGACTGTATTTTATATCGAGGAAATTATGAAAGTAAAGATGAATGCCCAACATTTAGAACATCTTGATGGAAGGTGGATTATCAATCTCAAAAGGTGTGTAAAGGTGTTCCTTCCAAGGTGGTAAGGTACTTCCGCATAGAACCAAGGTTGAAAAGAATGTATATGTATGATTTTTAACACTTCGATTTTATTCAAGTTTTCCCTTTCTTGCATTATCTTTTGTGTTTTTCACAATGTATGGTATGATAATATAGATTTTATAAAAAAATTTCTACAACTCTTCAGAGGTGGCATCATGATAATGCGAGTAATGATGGTCAAATGTGCCACTTTTGATAACCCAACATGGAAAAATATTGATGACAGATGGTCTAAGTTTTCCAATGAAACCCGTAATGTATGACTTGCAATGATAGTAGATGGATTTAAAACTTTTGGATATTTGAGCAGTACATATAGTATCTGGCCTGTAGTGTTAGTTACATACAACCTTCCACCATCGTTGTGTAGGGAAATGAATTTTTGTATGCTAGCATTGTTAATACCTAGTCCCAAACAACAAGACAATGACCTTGGTGTTTGTTTGGAACCTTTGGTGGATTATCTAAAGGCATTATGGGTCCAGGGGGTATGGACATTTGATGCTTATAATAAGGCTTTCTTTAACATGAAGGAAATTCTAATGTGGGTAATCCATGACTTCCCTGCTTATGGAAATATAGCTGGTTGCATGACCAAAGGTTATAATGCATGCCACATATGTGGAAAGAACATTGAATCATAGTACTTTAGTTGTAGAAATAAATGTGTTTACATGGGACATAGGACATTTTTTCACAAAATCATAAGTTTCATTCACAAAAGGGACCATTTAATGGGAAAGAGGAGCATGATTATGTCCCTTCAGTCGTAAAAGTCTCAGATATTTTGAATGAAACAAAGGGATCGTGAATCAAATAAAGGGAAATGAAACAATGACAAAGGTGACAAAAGTAATGTTGTGGTGTGGAAGCAATGGTCAATTCTATTCAATCTCCCATATTGGGAGGTATGTAGATCCATCAACAATGCTTAATTATAAAAAATCACATGCTTATATGATCTCAATGTGTTTATGCCTTGGTTGAATTCATTGTTTATGTTTACTTCCATATTAATATATTTTTTTTAATATTTTGAGGTGTTTGGAGGTAGAAACTCATGATATGTCACAATTTAGATGTAATGCATGTGGAGAATAATATACGTGAAAGCATATTTGGTACTCTTCTGGACATAAATAAAAAAGTGCAAAATCATAAAAAAAAATCACATTATGATTTGCAAGAATTAGGTTTGAGGAAATCGTTATGGCTAGAATTAAAGGGATAAAAAATATTCCTTCCACCTGCACCACATACTCTTTCAAAGAAAGAGAAAGAGACTCTATGTCGTGCTCTTCTCATGTTAAAAGTGCCATATGGTTACAACTCTAATACAAAAAACCATATATCTATGGAATAGTTTGAGTTTCATTGTATGAAAGCACATGGTTTCCATTTTCTAATGCAACAACTCCTCCCAGTAGCTCTATGACATGTGCTAAAAAGTGTTGTTTGAATGACACTTTTTAAGATTTGCTAATTTTATAAGCAAATTTTTGAAAAATCAGTTTCATCAAAGAGTCTTGACAAGTTAAAAAATGATATTGTGGAGACATTATGTTTGCTTGAAAAGTACTTCCCTCCTTAATTCTTGATATATTGGTGCACTTGCATGTACACTTGGTAGGATATCTATGCTATTGTGGCCCAATTGCTTATAGATGGATGTACCCCTTTGAAAGGTAAGTGAAATTTTATTTTGTATCAAGCAGAACAAGCAAAAAACTTTATTCAAATCTTTTGGTATTACTGAAAAATTTGTGTCAATTTTGTAGGAATATGAAAGTATACAAGAGCTATGTAAAGAACAAAAATAGACCCAAAGGATGCATCGCTGAAAGCTACATTGTGGAGGAATCAATAAAGTTTTGTGGAGGATACCAAAAAGGTATAGAAACTATCGGAAGCACACAAGGACAAAATAAAGTATGGGATGATAATGTCGAAGACGTTATGCTTGAATATGGAAAGTATTTATCTACTTTGTTGCTTTCTAAATTGGATGACATTAGTTGGGAACAATCCCATAGATGGGTTCTATTTCACACAGATGAAGTTGATCCATGGATAAAGTAACATGTCAACCAACATTTATTCTTTTATTCATATTTTATCCAACACATTAAGAACCGTTGTCACTATCCATAATTGTTGTCAAATTAGGATGCATAATATGGAGATTGCCAACACAATTACCCAAGCCCAAAAAGATGAAGCTTTATTGCAGAAACTCCACACACATAATTTTACTAGTTGGTAAAAAAAAGGTGATGATGTGTTCTTCATATAATATGTACTTCAAAATTATTAAATGAGAATATTGTCACGCATGAAACTAAATATTTCTTTAAAGGATGAATGTCTGTTATAACATCCCTTAAAAATATACAAGTGGAAGGAAATGAAATTGTCTCTAATACACTTAAATGGATTGCACATGGACCCAAAAAAATTTGTGAACAAGTACAATGGATACTTAATTAATGGTTATAGATTCATACCAAAAGCACAGAGATTGAGAGAGCCACCCAAAACAGCGGTGTGTGTATAGAAGCTCAATCAATGATGAGATCAAGTTCCAAAGATGCAAATCCTATACTTCAAAAAACTACATTTTATAGAGTGATAACACATATTATCACATTGAATTTATTTTTTGTGGAGTGACACATTGTTCAAATGTGATTGGGTTGATATTTACAATAAGAGAGGATACAAAATGATAATTTGAGTTTTATAGTGGTGAATCTGAAGAAGTGTCTAAGTCAAAAGCATTGGTAAGATGATCCATTTATTCTAGCATTGCAAGCCAAACAAGTATTCTATGTACAGGATCCAATTGAGGCTGATTGGTATGTAGTGTTATCATGTCCTCCAAAGGGGTTGAGAAATGATACAACATATGAACTTGAGTATGCAAATTTGTCCAGGGTTAAAGAATTTCAAGAAACAATATGCATAGATGAATAAAATAGAGTTGATGTTGATGTGGATGTGGATTATGTACATTTAGATTGTGAATGAATATGGTTGAATGTTAATAAATAACTTCCTCAGTCATAAGCACCATGTCCCCCACAATTAAGCCCATGCCCAATGCAACAAATGACTCCACGATCACAATACTGGAGAATGTCCCAAAACTGTTACAAGCATGTGAAAGTTGAAACTAAATGATAAAGTTGATTAAAAGACTCAAAACTAGTTGTCCAAGCATGGTGGATGGGCTCTAAACTCCGCACAAATGACCGTTGCTATTAAATATTCATTGTCCTCTGCTAAGGCATTCACAAAGTGACCATGATTGTGATTTATTGAGTCACATATAAGGCTATATCTTTGGATATTATTCATGTTTTAAAGGTTCACAATTCTCGTTTAAGTGTATTAGCTACTACATAACTTAAGTGGCCTTCTATGTGTATTAGCTACAACATAACTTATGCAAAAGTGCTTATTTAATGTTCGATGTAGTTGATTTGTATTTCACGAGATAGTGAAAATTTGAAAAAAAACATTCATTTGTATTATGCTCAAATTTTGGAGCCTATCTATTGCTAGTATGCAGAAAATGAATTCCTTCCATAAAATATCTGATAGCTAGCGATCATCTAGGTCATCTGTTCATTATTGATAGTGTTTGTTATGTTATCATTATAATTCACTTTTTTTGTTTTTGGTTGACATGCACAACTCAATAGACCCAATGTATATGACTTCTTTGACATGCAAGTGGAAACAATAAATGGGTTGTGATCATTTTGAGTTGTTTCTTAGCATTGTAATGAGAAGTGGAAATAATGAGGCATAAAACATGATGACATAAACCCATGGACCTACAAATTGTGTAAATTTAAATCATTTGAAACCTCAACTTGTAAAATACATCCTAATACAGGTGTTACCTCTAAGGTATGCATTTCGACTGCTAAAGGGTAGAGGTAGAGCACTTGGATTTACATTGGAAATAGTTTAGGATTTTAAGTTAACAGGTAGGTTATATAGGACACACGGTCCTATTGTAGAAAATCATTGAATCACACGCATACTTATATAGTTTGATACAACAAAAAATAAAGGAATGATATAAAGATAAACATTCAAAAATACATGACATAACATCCATACATCTCTTAAAGATATTAGTTTCCAAAACAATGTTCTGGAAGCTAATAGACATATATCAAACAAAACTCACTTATTACAGGAAATAAACAAGAAACATTTCTATTCAATCTACAATAAGTGAGACATTTTGTGCAGTATAAAAAATATTCTATGTTCAATAAAAATATTGCAAATAAGAGATAAAGGAGTGCATGATCAAAACACAGTCGAACTTCTCTTTGAGCATAATTTGATACTTTATTAGAACAATTTGTATTTACAAAGATGGAGCTCGTCTCAACCAGACCTTCTCTTTCAACCCACCAACCCCCTCCTATATTGACATCATCCATTTTATAGATTGAATCAATCACTAATTTATATCTCAGATCCATGAGGTGAGGATCGACTTTCATAGACTTATCCAAATTAGATTACATGTATTTGAAACAATATGACAAGTGGGCTCATTATAACCAAAATCCATAATCTTAGGACATGCTAATTGACCTCATATTCGATCCTCGTCTATACTTGATGTTACACCAGAATAAAATATCATAGGAAGAAACTTAAAACTTTATATTTGACTAGTTGACAAAATCAAAATATAGATAAAAATAGAGTAAGCCCGCCACTTGGAACTTTGTAGCGTTTTGTGGATTCTTTGAGGTTGGTGTTGCAAAATATTTGGAGCTGCCTTTGTATTCATAGAAAATACATCGACCTTAATATTCTGCTTCAAAATGAAATCAAAATCCTATAAAGTGAGATCTTAATTTCAAATTTTATAGAGAAAAACATAAGCTTTATCTATTCCCTCGCCTTCTGAGTCTGGAAAGTCATGTCTTGTAAAAAATGATTGCCAAGTTTTACAAGAACATCCGACCTACTTCTACTTGCTTGAATTTTTTGTTTTTTCCAAAGCAATTTAGCTTTCCAACTTTTCTTTTGTTTGCTCACTCCCTTGTTTTTCTTTAATATTTCCTGAGCAAATTCGCACAACCTCTTGTGCTTGATGATTAGCCTATTTAATTTTTTATTGATACTGGCATTTTTTTATTATAGTATTCTAACCTTTTATTCAGACTTCTTCAACTTCCTGCGAAGCATTTGCTTTGTCTTGGACTTCTTGTTCTTTGACAAATTCTCTTGGCAAGCCTTACTATGTTCAACAAAGAAAGTAAGGGGTTCTTCAACTTCCTATTCTTCATCTATGCCTGGAAGATCTGGTAGGGCATCCAAAGTTTTCTTAATTCCAGTTAGGGATTCTGCAATTTTCCTTTCCATTTCTTTTGATTGTTCATCTTCTTCGTCTGATAATGATTGAGGAGAGACCTATTTTCGAAACTTTACAGACTTGTTAGGATTTTGAGGCTCAATAATTTCCTATTATGAGTTTAACCTAGGGCTCTTCCTCACCCAGAATGACCTCTAAGATGACCTCGAGCTGCTTGGCTTCTTTGATTTTTCTTTGATTTCATCCAAGGATTTTTCTAGATAGATAACTTCATTTCCTTTTAAAGATGGATCTGACCTTCATTCTAAATTTATTGGTCGGTCTGCTATGAGGCCTCCTCTAGGGATATTTTTGCAATATATCTTGTTTATCCTCTAAGACCTTTTGTTGCTTCTTCTTTCTAGAAGGAATTTCAACAACTTTAGGGTTTTCAATTTGAGGTGGTGATTTTTCCTTGTTCTCTTCATCTTTTTGTGTTGGATATGCTTATTGAGCTCTCTTTCGACTGTAAATCCTGGAATGACTCCCCTCCACCTGTCTTTTCTTGGGGAGAAATTGTTGACTTCGATTAGGGAGATTATTTTTTCTGCTTCGAGTTGGCTTAGAGTTCCTGGTTCCTTTTGAAGAAGCACATGGATTTACCACTTGAGGATGAACGAGTTCCATTTCAAACTCATAAAAGAACAATAAATGGTCCCAAGTTCGATGGCTCTTGGCCAACTCCTCCATAAATAACAATATTATTAGAGCATGGTGATAACTACCATGGCATGTTCTTTGTGGACAAGCCCTGACCTTTTTTGACATCTTCGTGAGGCTTTTAAGTAGGAAAAAGGGTAAATTGAGAGGTGCATGCCCTGTAACGTGTAATTTAAATATCATTTGGTATAAGTAAGAAAAGGAGTACATGCTCTTTGCAGTAAAATAGCGTTAGATCCAATACAACAATTCCTTACATTCTGGTTTCAAACAGGCTATGGGAATACCCTTCCTCCAGTCGGGGTTTTGAAATTCAAGGATGAAAAACTGATTACAAATTGAAACAAAAAATCCTTGGCGTTTGAACCATATTTCTTTGCTTGTGGATAATTTCCAATCTACATCAATTGATGTTTTAGTAAGTTGAAACTTCAGATCTCTAACATTAGCTTGCTTTCCATCAAAATGCTATGCGAAGGATTTGACCACACTCGGATAATTTTAGGGGTTATATATAGCCCATGGGCTATATTAAGGGGGTTCCAAAATTTAGTGGGTTATTTTCTTATATGGAAATAGTTTTTTCAACTAAAATATATTTCCCCAATATTTATTAAGAAACAAATAAATCCAAAATGAATAGCCTCCCATATATTAATGAGGCAAATGAAAAGAAAAGTTTTCCCTAGCAAATTCTCCCTCCAATCTATCTTCTCCCCCAAGTTTTAGAGAAATTCTAGTGAAATAATTCCTTCTCCCCCAATGTTTCAGTAATAGAGGCTCCCAAGGGTTATTCCGCCCTCCATTTTCCTTGAAATTTAGGCATATGGTTGCATTTTCTTGTATTTTTCATTAATTTCATGTGATACCTTCTTTGAGCCCTCGATTTCTATTATTGGAGGGTAAATCAAGGGTTATTTTGTTCTACATAAAAGATACAGTGATTCATGGTTCACCGACATTGCATTGTGCATACAAGGTGAAGCTTCTAGTTGATGTGATTCCACTTTTCATTCTTCATTTTCTTGACAGTTTAATCTTCGCATTACATCTCCATTGTTGAAAGCTCGGGTCTTGAAGGGGCATGCCTCCCATGGAATTTATCATAGAATACAAAATTGCATCACACTTTTTATAGAATAATTAACACGGTATGCTTTTTATGATGTCTATCTATAATTACAATAGATTATTATATTGTAAATTTACCTTTTATCATGCTATTTTATCATCGACGCTTTTTTAGGCTTTTTGAATTCTAGGGCGTTTTTTATTCTTAAGGATCATTCAATGTTATTATGGTTTTATTCTATCCTAGAAGTATTGGTTCCGTGAAAGTGTTATAGAGCTCAAAATATATTATTTATTTTATTCCTTCTCATGTTTAAACTATTGACTAGAATTTATATGTTGTTAGCGGATGCTACCCTTGATGTAGAGATGCCACATGGTTTTTGCATATTCAAACTGAATTTGACCCTGTTGTTTAAAATGTGATTTTATTAGGATCTTGCTCTGCAATTATTATTGGATCTAAGGCGTTAATGGAAGTGTATATATTCATATTTTAGGTCTATTATTTTTAATGTTTGGAGGTTTGTAATATAAATGAATGCAAACTAATTATAATGGTGGGGTTATAGTGGAATGACCATTATTTTCGTTGTCTTCTTCTAGAGTTGTCCAAAGTGTTATGGTACATTATTTTATTTGTAGTGAAAATCTCATGACTAGTAGATTTTTTATTTGTATTACCAAGTTCATCAATTTTATTTGTGACCTAAATTTGTTGGGTTCTGTACTTGTTTTACGATATTTTTTTTGTAAGGGTCATTTAGAAGTAAAAAGTTTTTTGGTGATTTCTTTTGATGTGTAATTTCTATCATCATCCAAAAATGGATCTAGTTATGTATGATAAATATATAATGTAGTTGAAACATGATACTTCATTTCCATCATGATTTTATATAATATGTACAAGGCATGTTTGATCTGAGATGTAGACATTATTCCATTTGATATCTAGTCTTTTGCATTCAATGAGGGTGCTAAAACAATTTTACCACAATTTGTATGCTTTCAAAAATTCCAAGGACATGGATACGAACATCTCCTCAGTTTATCTATACAAAGTAGTCTTTAACATAGTAGTTTTAATGATACGTGTGATGATGAATTAATGTGCTTTTATCCTTGTTAGTGTATGTTCTTATTTCTAATAAGCATTGGAAGTTTCTCACTAACTCTAAAATTCTAAATCAAATGACATAATTCATATTTTGATTGTCAACAAAAAAAGGGAAAAAGTGGCATTTGTATATATAAACATATAAGCAGGTTACCTTTTGTTAGAGGGTAGATTAAAAATGAAAGATTGGGAAAATAAACTCATTAGGAATTCATACACTATATTAGGGTTGTGGTTCTTGATAATACTCCACGTTGTAATTTAATTGTTGGTGGGTGCCATAATCACTCCACAGTGTAAAGTGTTCAATTTTATCAGTTTGTCGGCATGTCAAGATTTGGGTCCCCACATGCCCATTGGACCATTAAGGGATGAGATAAAAAGTGGATTCCCCACTTTCCCTGAATCAACTAGTTAGTGTAGTTGTGTTTCACCAACAGTACCTCTAGTTGTGAGTGACCCAATATTGCTTGTGAAATGTATAAATAAATACCTCCTCTCCTCATCATGAATTTGCTCATTTGAGGGTCTAGGAGTCAATAGAGTCAAGCTATAGTATATTCTCTTCTATTGCACTACCTTAGTAATCAACATAATCAAAAGTTGAGTCTTACTAAAAAAAGATTCGCCAAGATGTGACAAGGTTTTATAATTTGATAAAAGATTCACCAAGTTTTTACAATATTTAATAATTTTGTGAAACATTCGCCAAGACTTTACAATATCTTATAATTTAGTGAAAGATTCGCCAATATTTTACAAGATTCTATAATAGAATGAAATATTAGCCAAAAAATTATATACATATTATACTATAGATAAAATAACCTTCGAATGTTTCTATTTATTAAGGAGATTCACCCATTCATTATACATATAAATTTATGGGGTGTTATTAAAATTATACCTGCCACACTCTCATGATGTCCCTGTATCTTTTGGAAAAATTCCATCCAACCAGCTACCCTAAAACTATCCCTGAGATCTAGATAGGCTTAAATTACCTCTAATCCCATAGGTTCATACTGCACTAGGAAACCACTTTTCTTTCGAGGAGGCATGGGTGAGAACTGGAGATGGAGGGGAACACTGTAATCGGTCACTGCTAACTTCAGAAAAAAAGTTAGAGAACTATTCAGAAGAAAAATGAAAGTAACTACATTAGACATGAGTTATAACAAGATATAGATCTTGAAATCATTAATTTTAGGAATAATCATGAAGAATCATGACATAGTACCATCAATGTCTTTAGTACAAATCACATTTATCATGACATAGTACAAATCACACACTTAAATAAAATTGGAATGATAACAAATGAGATCCAATGGCCTATAACACTGCTGCCACCGCATTAAATGCCACACAACAAGAGAAATATTGATTGCCCTCCTCAAGGGGACATCATTACATGGAATCTTAACAACTTATGCCATCTAATCAACATCTTATTAGATTTTGATTGAGATCTCTATATGTTTTGTGGTGTTGGGAAATTCAAATTTGGTAGCGCTAGACTGGGAAAACAGGGGAATTCCACTGCAGAATGAAAAAATAGTTTGTAGCACCTTATGAACCAAAACAAGAGGTTCCACTACAGAATGAGCAACTCCTCACTTCTACCAAATATAATGTTTGCTCAATCTCATAACCCTGCAAGTGATTAGAGACTACAAAATAGTCAAATAAGGTTTAGTAACCTCCAAATTCTCCATTATTCATAGTTCACTGAAATGGAAGATTTTTCACAAAGTACAAAAATACATGGATGGAACTCTACATTCTAACTTTATAACACTAAAAAAACTTGCTTTCAGGTTTGTATTCACTTTGTACTTTGGCCATCTTCTTTTCATAAAAGTGTTGATTTCTAAGAACAACTTTCCCTAGTTGGTCCTTGTGATTATTTTCAGCAATGTTTGCATTTTGATTTGCATGCAAAATTACTTACACAAAATAAGCTTTCCTTTTCATTCAATGTTTAATTCAGCCTCTCTAAAAGTGATTTTTGTAACTTGAACTATATGCGAAGGATATTAATGCTTTTGTATATGTTGTGATACAAAGTTTAGTTACAATCTTTGAAAAAGTGTTGACTATACCACTCTTTAGTCCTTATGAAATAAATTTTGTAAACCATACATAGAAGGTGCTCTTGCTTGGTAGCAAGATGCGAGGGAGCATAGTGGCATTGGTGGGTGTTTGTTAAGAGTCCAAAATATTGTCAGAGTTTCCCTTCTTTCTAGGGAGACATTACGAATTTCCTTTTAAAACCTCAGGTACTGTCGTTTCATGTGTTATCTAACTTCTTTTAATGGATGATATAAATGTTTTAAATTTTTATTTTGAAAGGAAACGAGTGTTGTCGATTATATGAAACTCTAAACATTATTTATCTATGCTTGTGGAACATCATTATATTTGGTTTAGGTGAATAGGAAAATGGAAGATGTAATGAGATCTATTAAAGGTAAACCTGAAGATGAATCTAGGATTAATGATCGTGATGAAGAGGATCGAGATCCAAGGGAGAGAATTAAGATTAATGAATCTTTAGATGAAAAGTGTGTAAAGCTGTAACAAGAAGAAGACTTTGAGGAGCCTAAGTTTGTACTTGCCAACACATAAAAATCCCCTAAAAATACAAGACAATAAAAATTATGGAGGTTGAAAAAGTGAGCGAAGAAGAGCTCCAAACACATGTGATGAAAGGCATTTCAATGTATATCAAAAAAATTTCTTTAAGGATTTTTACAACAAGTATCCTTGTTACTCAGAAGAAACTTTTAAAAATATGTTGGTAGGTTTGTGGAGAGTTTATGCATTTAAATTTTGAGTGGAATGTCGATTTTTGAATAGTATTTATCGGGTTATATGTTGACATATAATGTCTTGATTTTTTAATATTTTTACGTTGATCATGATGGTGATTTGGAAATATTGAAGCACTCTTTAAAAAATTACAACGCTAAGAAATCAAGGCTGCTAATAAAAAAGTGTCAGGTCCACCATCTTCAAAGGAAACTGACAATCCAAATGATGTATCCATATAATCATTACCCTTGAAGATATATAATGCATCTAATGGAAAAATTGAAGGAAAGAGTCCCAAGAAGAGAGGAAGGGATGCATCTTCCTTAGTGGGAAAATTTTATAGAATGCCTCGAAAATTTCTTTTGAAGATGTAAATGCATGGATTTGTTAGAAAATGGTGTGCATGGATGTCTGGGAAAGGTATGAGGGACTTAGTGGCACCAGAAATATTAAATAATTGGTCTCTTTATCCATATACAAAAACCCCATTGTCATAAATACCTTCAAATTTTCCTTAGAAAATCTAGGACATTTTTCTCCATTGAACATTAAATTGTATAGTTGAGATAAGAATTTGTTACATATCATCATATAGTGAGAAACATATTTATTATTCCAAACAAAAGCACTTCATACATATTGAATAACATTGTATTACAGTAAAAAAAATCCTAGTAGAAATCTCGCCTTGGTTTTGAGTATCCTCTAAGCAAAGACATATCATTCAATCCAAACAAAAAAAGCTTTTACAGTAAAAATTTCCAATGGTGGAAACACCTTGGTATTGGGTCTCATCTAAGGAAACAACCTCTCTATTTCATGTATACATCAGTAACAATCAAGGGGGATTCATGCATATCTTCCCTGACCCTATTGCCATTTACATCCACAATAGACTTTCAAAGATTCTAGGAACGGAGAATGAGGAAGGAGAAAAAGGAGAAAACAATCATGTGACAGATCTAACGACCTTTCCCAGCTCAAAAACTCAATGAAATAATGACCCTTCTATTTTGCGTCTTTGTGCATAGTTTTTATGTGCTGGTAGTATGAATCTATCACTATGCAGGGTTTGTTGACCAGCCTGACAATTCTCCCAAGAAAATATTTTAGTTAAGGAACTATAACTTAATTTGCATGCACATTCCTGCTCGAGAATCGTGGGTTGATTGTTTCTCATCTTCTTCTCCTTTTCATGTGTTTTCCCTGCATATCCTTTTCGGGGGCTTGAGGTGGTCCTAATCTATCCGCTGCCAGAGAAAGTTGTCGTTGGGCCACCCGTTCTTCAAATTCATGTTGTCTTTCCATCACCTTTTCTTTTAACATTTGTATAATTTTCCATGTATGATACATTGGTGATGGGTTATTTTTTAACATTCTGAATGCCTTGTCTAGCTTTGAGATTGGAGTATAATCCATGTATTTTATGATGGCAACATGTATTTCAATAGTGTATGGACAACACATGCAAGGTGTAATTCATGAAGTAACTCTTGTAGTGTTGGGGGAGTGGCTCGATAAGTTATGGAAATCAATTCAGGCATCTTTTCTTTAAACGTTTGCTTGTACAAGTCAGCTGAATACATCTCATGCTTCTAATTCCAAGGGATTGGAAGCCCATTGTTAATCATGGTGACGATTATCCTTAAAAAAGGATTAACCACATTCACAGATTCTTTCAATTTATCTTTGTAATATACCTAAAGCATATTACATATAATAATATACAAATATTTAAATTATAAAATTAGTAATTTATGATAATATTCATATTTACTATTGTTATTAATGATGGTTGTATATTTTCCAAAAGGCCATGACTTATAATATTTTATGTGTATTTATATACACATCCATTGTATCACAAGATATCAATTCTCAATAATATTAAAAATTTATTCATCCATGAATTATATGGATTTATTCTTACTCCAATGGATTCTAGTGTGAAGTAACCCATATGGTTCACTTCAGGTGGTATAACCCAATGGATAGAACTAGTTTTTCAACGTTGAAATAAATTCATACCATGAAGAAATAACTTTACCTTTAGTGATAAGATCCTCTTGAGTTTTTCTCTCCCAACATATGAGCAGTGCCACCAAGACAGAGGGTGGCCAATTGGATTTTGGCCCATTAAAGAAATTTTGAGGTCGAAAATGGGATTCCCAAGGAAAATTGTACCATTAAAATTCACTTTATAAGAACCATTAGGATTCAAGATGATGATGTCAACCATGGGGGTAAAATTTGTAAAAAAAATGGGTGGAAAAATAAGAAACTATTTTTTCTTATCATATTTTTGACATATATTCTTATCATTTCACCCAAATTTCAAGTTTGGGGACTCATTGAACGTGGAATTTAATTCCACATCCAACCCATACCCACATTGCATACTTCTAAGGTACTCACGACATCCCAAAATGAAAATTTCAATAAAAAATGTATTTTATCTCCTTATTGGTTCACTCTAATTTCAAGTTTGGGGACTTGTTGGATGCATAACTTAATTTCACATCCAACCCATACCCACACTGCATACTTTTGAGGTACCTACGACACCCAAAAAATGAAAATTTCAATAAATTATTAAAGTACGCTTTTTTAATTAAAATTTTCATTTTTGGGTGTCGTGGGCACCTCAAAAGTATGTAGTGTGGTATGGTTTGGATGCGGAATTAAACTTCGCATCCAACGAGTCCCCAAACTCAAAATTTGGGTGAACCGA
Source organism: Pseudotsuga menziesii (assembly GCA_001517045.1). NCBI lineage: Eukaryota > Viridiplantae > Streptophyta > Pinopsida > Pinales > Pinaceae > Pseudotsuga > Pseudotsuga menziesii. The sequence goes on from LPNX010177057.1 coordinate 50,951, forward strand.
TAAGGAGATATGTCAAAAATACAATAACTTCTTTTCCTCCAAAATTTAGAACTTTTATTTTATTATTATAACTCTTATTTTATTATTTCCCTTATGAGGCCCATTTTAGACCTCAAAACTCCCCTAATGTCATCATCTGCAGGTGTTTGGATCTCACAGTAAACTTTGAGTTATCTAATCCAATTATGCAAGTTTTTCGCATCAAATTCTCCATTGTAAACAAGTAAATCAAATTTTATATCAAGCTTTAATAATGGCATATTAGGATCAAATTTATCAAGAGGATTTGTCTCTTGTTTAGAAGAATAATTGAGACTAGATGAGGGAGATGATGATGGAGAAGGTGGGGTTTAGGAGTACCACCTCCTCAGTCTTTTACCTCTTTCAACCTTAACTTTCGATGTTCCTTCTTCTTTAGTTCTTTTTTATTCTACATACAATTCCTCCACCATATATTTCATGGACATAAAAGATTTGACAAATTCTTCATTTGATGATGGGAGTTCATCTTCACCTAGTAGTGAGGCCATTTTCTATTTCAGGAAAACACATCTTGATCTGACTTTTTGGATTAAATGATTCAAGCTTCCCTTCACCTCTCTTAAGCCTTGATCTAGTTAACATTCACACACTCACAATTCTTTGGTTAATCAAGCTATGATACCAACTTGATTTCGAATTTACAGGATCTTAAATAACCATGAATTATGTGTCGTTGATTAAAATAAAAATTCCTTTAAATGCCATACGACTACCGTGAAGAAAGGGGATACAAATATTTCATGTTTGCCTTGCCAAAGAGATGAGCATGATGCATAGCATTGTTGGAAGCTACACCCAGAGTTGAAGCTGAAGTGGGATAAGAATCAGAGAGGAAAGAAAAATATTGCGTCCATAGTCCAATATCTCAGATTTGAATCCAGAGATGATTCCAAGGTGATAGCCATGGGTGTTAAAGGTAGCATTTTTTTTTTCCTGTTGATTGTAGTTCATTTGCTTCTACTTCAAAGTTTAAAATGGTCCCTCATGATGAAAAAATGACCGAATTATTTCACATACGAGTGATATCCAAGCATACCAAAATAGTTATGTTAATTGATAGTGGATCTCAAGTGAATCTCATTTTTGAGAAGTTGGTTAGAAATTTGGGATTAGAGATGAAACCTCATCCTAAACCATACCCCTTGGGTTGGGTTTGTGAAGATTTAAAATTGAATGTATCTCATCAATGTAAATTGAAGTTTTCCATCACATCTGGTTATGTAGATGAGGTTCAATTGGGCATAGTCCCTTTAGACATTAGCAAGATTGTGCTAGGTAGTCTTTACTTATTCGCTAGAAAAGCCATCTTTCTTAGGGAGCATAATATCTATCATTTCTTCAAAGACATGATCAAATACATTATGAGATCTCATTGATTTAAGTCTAACCTGTCAATGGTTTCTACAGGGCAGATGAAAATGCTTGTGAATGCAAGTTAAAATTTTTCTTTCATTTCTATAAAGTATAATTCTAGAACTTGTGAAGTGGTGCAGCATGAAGAATTGTCGCATAAGAACATTCATGATCTAAGTTTGCAGCCGATGAATGATCATTTTATTGTTAGTAGTTCGATAAAGAAAGACAAATACATTATTGATTTGATTTCCTTTACATTTATATGTTTAGTGATGTTACTCATTTGTTACTAATTAGTGGGTTATGGTTGGTTACTAATAACGTATGCATATGGCATTAAAGAAACTTTTACTTAAGTCAACAATTCTTTGTTTGTATTTTCCCTTGTGGTGATAGTACATATGGTCATCTTAAAAGCATGATTGGTGAAAGACACTAAGCAAGTGAGGAAACAATGCCATCACTTATTTTTTGAATGATTCCAACTTTTAGTGGTCCAAAATATTTCTAGTGGGAAGGTTTGATCCAGGAGGATCTCCCAACTGACCAAAAACCAAAGTATTCAAATGTTGAAAAAAAGATGCAGTTGCATAGAGCTCACCAAGAGATTTCTAGCAACAATCGTTTCATAAAAAATGGACTCTGAACGTGAAACATACCACTTTCTGAAATTTCATGGAAAAAGGGTAAATTGACCAAAAAGGGGTGCCACATGGCACCAGTAAAAGGGTGACACTTGGTCTGCACAGTGTTGAATCTTGGTTGAGCTTTGACCTTTAATTCCTTAAGTGCAAAATACTGAATACTTGAACAAAAAAATATAAATAAATAAAGATTAATAAATATTAATAATGAAATAAAATAAATACTTAATGAAGAGACACCTTAGTGAAAGGTAACGCCTCTTCACGAAAAGGCACCCAACATGGGTATTTTTACAAGAAAACATTCTCATTGTAAATCATCACTTATCTTATCAAATATTTGTTTTTATCCATACATGAATTATTTATCTTATCTACATGAATTATTTATCTTATTTATCTTATCTACCTTTGTCTTTTAGATATATCTTCCTTGTAGCAATCGCCCTATCATGAAAATAGCATATTTTAAACCATTTAGTGTTTAACAACGTCACACAAACTGTATCAATACATGCATTCTGTAAAATAAACTACAACAATATTAATACATGAAAAGATAAGGCAAAGAAAATCCTACAAGCTGGGTTTGAAAATCCTGTAAGCCCGCTACCCAACTAAAATTACAATCCCAATAGAACAGACTCTTTATCTCAATCCAGGCCGCATCTGGACTAACTCGAAACCCTCCGATGAAAGCATGAACCAAACGATGTAACCACTACTCTTCAAAACACCAAATCCCAAACTGCGCTCTTGCTCTCAGAAAACCCTGACTCGATTAGCATCCACGGAAAAACTCCTCCATTCCATAACATAGAGTAAAAGCACACCAAAAGGAATCGGCGGAAAAAAAACCTACCAGCAATCGGAAGAAAGAAACGCTAAGCATTGGGCTGACAAACTCCTCATCGGCGAACGGAAACTCTATACGTTAGACGGTTAGTTCACTAAGCCGCCACAACGGCGGAGACCATATAGACTAAGGGTTCTGGGGCAAAATAAAACGTCAGCAAAATAAAGCGTTAAAAATTGCCGTTCATGCATCGGAGGTCGGAAGAACCAAGGACAATGCGTCGGCAAATAATTCATTGAAAAAGCAGCAACGGCGAAAAGCAATCAGACTACGGCTTTCGATCAAAGTCATAAACCATTCCGAAAGCGAAGAAACAAAAATAATAAAAAACAATAAACCACAGAATCGACGAAGATAAGCACTAATCCGTCGGAACGTTCATTAGTTTGCTTCCGCAACGGCGGCTGCGTAAAGAACTACGACCCTGATTCATTGTTCAAAAAGCTTCCGACAACTAAAAACAAAAATATATCATCGCAAAGCCAAAAGGTTTGAACCAATAAAACCATGCATCGACGAAAGTCAGAGTTATCCATCGGCACGTTCTCTATTTACCCTCCAGAATGGTGGCTGTGTAGAGAACTAATGCCCCTATTCACACATCAATAGACTTCCGGCAGCGATAAACAAACATAAAACACAGCGTTAAGACCTTCGGCTGGGCAGCATTAAAAAGTTCGTTCAACCTCCGAAATAGCGGCAGCAAAGAGAATTAGAGTTCCGACTCAAACTTCAACTAACCTCTGATAGCGATAAAGGAAAACATTTAGATCAAAAGGACGTTATTTTTCAAATCAAAACTTTAAATTCTCCAGTCAAAACATTGGCAAACAAAAGGCAGTTTCCCGAAAATCATGAATATAGCTGACCTCGATTCAACTTCAAGTAACCCAAATTTGTCGCAGAGGGAAAAACAAAGTTCAACAATCAAAACAAATTTTGGGCAAGATAACATCAAAAAGGAGGGTCCAAAATTTTAAACAATTTGGTAAAAAGTTGCAGCTGCAACAATTGGCGACTACCTGGGGAACCCATATCTCTGGACAATTTCTTCCTTAAGTAACAGATTGTTTGACAATAAAAACAACATGTTGAATTCTTCTAGATGTATGGATTTCCCAACTGGTAAATATATGTATTTTTAATCATTGATGATAGTTCAATTTAGGAAAATGGAAACCAAGATTTCAAAGTCAAGATAACTCTTTCGAAGCCAGGAATATGAGTTTCATTTTTACCTTTGTTTTCGGGTAGCTTCCAGCTTGGACACCACAAGATTGTAACATATGGTAAACATAAATATTCATTTGTTCCTCATTCCCATGCCATTTTGAATTTTTATTTTATTCAAACTCCTCTATCTATAGTGTCCTTTTGTGTGAGAGATGTATTTACTTTTTAGCTCACGGACGGAGAAAAACTTTATTTAATTTTCAGCTCACGGACGGAGAAGAACTTTATTTACTTTTCAGTTCACAGACGGAGAAGAACTTTGGTAATTTTGTACTTATATGATTTAGTACTTTATTTTGATACACATTGCTTTCTTAGGAGATTTTGACTCTTATTTGCCTTTTGGCTTTCAATTCTTGGCATGGGATCATTTATATATAATATACTGTTTACTTTGCTTCCTTTCCATGGTCTTTTGCTGTCACTCCCTTAGACATTTTAAATGTGAGATGGATGGAGCCTCGAAATAGTATTCCAGACCTTTTGATCCTAAGTTATTTTACAAGGATTAAGTAGGACTTCAATGTGTTCATAGCCATTTAGGAAAACTGCTAAATTAGAAGAAATTCTTTCAGATAAACAATAGTACACAGTCTTATAATCAAGGATTTTAGTTAATCCAGAATTCTGATGCTTTCCATGCAACCAAAAGTTTGCTTCTTTGATTGAAATCCATCAAAATCTAAACTAGAACAAACAAAAATAAAGTAAATCAAAATAAACAACTGAATCAATTTATTTATGTATAAGATAATCCAAAAACAAAAATCAAGAAAAATAAAATTTGAGCACCAAACCACTAACTGGTTTGTCCTTTGCCCACCCCTCTAAATCTAGCAACTTGTAAGTTAAGGGGCTAGGGTTGACTACAAAATGAAAAAAAAACCTAACCATTATCTAATTCCACTGTACTTGAAACAAAAACTACATCTACCATTTTACAATCAATCTCATCAGCCCGTGAAAATCGAAGGAGATCGAGCTGGGTGTCTGATGTACCGCTGGCTTCTTCTACTTGGTACTCTCTCGGTTCTAGCTCAATTAGATGATTTCCCAACACAGAATTCACTGGTTCATTTTTTTCTTCCAATTGAGTAACATTGTGCTTCATGTGGGGCTCTCTTAATATTTTAATCTGGTTTGGACCTCCCTTCCGAGGCAACCAAAAATGCGACCAATCTGAAGCGAAATACCCATTTAGTTTTGCTGACCAGTCTTGATTCAAAATCAGTCCATAGCCATCAGGTATGTCTGCTACTACAATATCAATGTACTGACATATCTTTTCATTTACAGATAAGCGAATCAGAACATCTTCCATTTCTCCGACTACTTTCACATTGGTCCTGTCTAACTGAGTAACCTCCCAAGTAGTAGGTTTAGGTTGTCCATTAATCCTTTTGTAGACAGACAGTGGCATCACATTGACTAATGACCCTGAGTCTACTAAAAAATTGTGCACATTATGGTTTAAAATCTCAAGGGTCAGGAGGAATGGTGGGGTTTTAAACCTAGTCTTACCTTCCACACTTGCTTCAACAATCTCTTCTACAGGTTGGTTGTTAGTGGGAAGCTCCTCCTCTGGTACTTCAAGTGCTTTTAACAATTCGTACCCCATCTCAGGTGCTTTGATATTTTCCTTGACATTATCAACTTTGTCTTCAATAGGCCTAACAGGCATGTTGACTTGTTTTGGATCTTCACTGCTAATAGTAAGTTCAGGTATTTTATCATCTGTGTTGTTCTTCTGTATTTTCTTCATCTTCTCTTGAAATTTCTTAATCTTTGGAATTATTGAATTGTCTTTATTTAACAAACCTTGGCTCCTTGTTGTCACATTTGTTTCTGATATCTCCTCATGCTTCAAAGTACCTTCATCTTCTGTATCAAAAAGTGAGACACAGTCACATAAAACCAGAGCATCATCCTCTTATTTTTATGTGGATTTATTTCATTTTTCCTCCTCATCATTAGCTTCTGTTAGTTTGGAGTCCAATAGTTGATTCATTACTCATGTCATTGAATTGATCCATTGAGGACATTTTTTCTCAGAATGAGGCTGCTGATGAAAGGTGAAAAAATTATCCATACCCACCTCAGTCAAATTCATTGATGCAGGGCTGTGTGGAGGAGGTTTAGCTTGATTGTTGTCCTCTCTCCTTTTTTAGTAATCCTTTTAAGATTTCTGAGCTTCTTTTTCCTTTTCCAAATCTATTATTCTATTAGATAGTTTCTGCATCATTTTCAACATTCCTTCAAAGTCATGTGACTGCTCCTCCTTAGGCTTAGATAGTAATAAGGCTTTCTTACCAAAAGTTTTTTCTTTCGACTACTTAGGATAATCTTCTATGCTCTCTTTTTCAGCTTCTACTCTCTCAGCTTCTTCATAAGTTTCTGACAACGTAGGTTTGACTTGCATCTTGACAAACATGGCCAAGTCAGGCCCTAAATCTAAAGTATAGTATTCGATTAAAACTTTATCAAACAGTTTATTAGTTGCAGAAAAATTCTTAAGATAAGCAACAAACCTTTGGGTGAAACTATGCACTTTTTCTTTTCTTTCTTTCTTTAAAGCGCACAACCCTTTCATTAGCGCTGCATGAGTTTTCTGGGCTGCATATTTACTTCTGAATATCCTTTCAAATGTGTCCCAGTCTAGGATTAAGTTTGCAGGCAGAGCAAAATACCATGAGGCTGCTGCTCCTTTCAGGGTATGTGGAAACAATCTGCAGACTACATCTTTGTGTTCTCCAGCCCTTAGTCCTTCTATAGCCAAGTAAAAGCTTTGCAAATGATCATCTACCAAAATCTTTTCACTTGGGTCAAATTTGGACAGGATTTTCTCAAAGCCTGAGGTAAGTAATGTAAAGGGGGTGCCAGGTTTAAAGGTGACCTAGCCCTCCAAGCAGGGGGTGGATTTGGTGGGTTGGGTGGTTGATTTGCATTCATGTTTGCTATGAGTCTGGGTGGAGAATGAGGTGGTGAGTGAACAGGGGTATGAACAGGTGAACAGTAAGGTGTATCTGGGCCCACTTGATTCAAAGGCTGAACAACTTCCTGTAAAGCTGTTTCTACCAGTTCTTCAAAATCTCCAACCAACATTGCGTCTTCCAATATAGGACGGTCTTTCTTCTTATATTCTCTTCTGGGCAAGACATGAATAATTGGTAAGCCTCCAATCTTCTTCACATATGCCCTAGTATGTCTTCTCAGATCATTAACTACTTCGTTATCGACAGAATATAGATGCTCTTTACCCTTCTCTTTAGGAATTGGATTGGGAAACAGACTGCTTTCAGAACTATCACCGGTGGAATAATCTCGAGAAAATAAGTTTCCTCGGCCAGCCATGCACTGGCTGCCCTCCTTCTAGCGCCAAAAACTGTTGAGGCCTGGAAAATCACAGGTAACAACAGTTAGGGATTCTCCCCAGTAAACGTTCCCAACTAGCCCGTTACTGTTTGGTATGGGGAATCCGTGCGGTTTATGGTCCGGCTACCATAGGTCAAGTAACAAAAATAAAGGGTTTTACCGGTTACGGCCCAGTCCACCGTGTATGTTTTTAGTTTTTGTATTTAAGTATGAGATGCAAGTGTCTATCTAAAAATGCAGACTGATAGAGAATACGAGGAGCGGTCACAATGTGATGCGTAGGTTCTTACCTCTCGTCTTAACTCTCTCGCATCTAAACCACACAAAGCAAGAAAAAACTAAAACTAACTATCTAACCTATCCCTAGGGAGCAAGATTATTATTCATCAATGAGTAATGTATTTTGTGCATGCATTAAGAAAAATCACAGATAGCTATTGCTTATTTCAAAACACATGAACATTTATAGATATATGAACAACCAGATAGCTAATTGTTTATGAACAACATTCATTACTCATAGTGGAAATTTCATAGAATAAACTAGAACGCGTTCATAACAAGAACATAGGTTCAAAGAGTTAGAACGATCTCACAGTTAATAGATAACAATTGAAAATGAAATAGTTCACATTCAACAAATCCATAGCACAGCATCTGAAACCTTCCACAAAGCTTTCTCCAACAGGAAACTTGTAATTTCTTTATGCAAAAAGAAACAGTTCTTCTTACATCATACTCTCACAAATCTATCTAGGAAAAAATCCCTTTTTTCTATTTAACTCTCCTATACTTATACTACAAGCAAAACTCTTGGGCTGCCCCTCAGTGACCTTTGGGCTTCCCCCCAACCATTCAGTGCCATAATTTTGTCTTTTAGTGAATGCTCATGATTTATGTAATACGTTACATTTCAGATTAAGGTTTAAGAGCACTTTATAAAAGGGACCAGCTTGGTAACTGATGAACTTTTCCAAAACCCGGGCCTCTGTTGCTATTGATTCTGTTCAGTAATCCGTTGGTCTTTTGAGATCCTGTTGATCTCAGACCTCCACTTTCTCCTTCCTTTTCTATCTTTGCTTCTCTATGCTCCAGCTTCATCTTTCTTTGTTGCCTCCCTTCTGTTTTGTATTTTAGATATATCTTCCTTGCAGCAATCGCCCTGTCATGAAAATAACAGATTTTAGACCATTTAGTGTTTAACAATGTGACACAAACTGTATCAATACATGCATTCTACAAAATAAACTACAACAATATTAATGCATGAAAAGATAAGGCAAAGAAAATCTTGCAAGCTAAGTTTGAAAATCCTGTAAGCTCGTTGCCCAACTAAAATCACAATCCCAATAGAACATACTCTTTATCTCAATCCAGGCCACATCTAGACTAACTCGAAACCCTCCGATGAAAGCATGAACCAAACGATGTAATCGCTACTCCTCAAAACACCAAATCCCAAACTGCGCTCTTGCTCTTTGAAAACCCTGACTCGACCAACACCCGCGAGAAAACTCCTCCATTCCATAACATGGAGTAAAAGCACACAAAAAAGAATTGGCAGGGAAAAACCTATCGGCAATCGGAAGCAAGAAACGTTAAGCATTGAGCTGACAAACTCCTCATCGGCGAATGCAAACTCTTTACGTCGGACGATTAGTTCACTAAGCCGCCGTAATGGCAGAGACCATATAGACTAAGGGTTTCGGGGCGAAATAAAATGTCGAAAAAATAAAGCGTTAAAAACTGTTGTCCATGCATCGGAGGTCGGAAGAACTAAGGACAATGCATTGGCAAATAGTTCGTTGAAAAAGCCGCAACGACGGAAAGCAATCAGATTACGGCTTCCGATCAAAGTCATAAACCGTTTCGATAGCAAAGAAACAAAAATAATAAAAAGCAATAAACCACGTAATTGACGAAGATAAGCCCTAATCCATCGGAACGTTCATTTGTTGGCTTCCGCAATGGCAGCCGTGTAAAGAAGTGCGGCCCCGATTCATTGTTCAAAAAGCTTCCGACAACTAAAAACAAAAATATATCATTGCAAAGCCAAAAGGTTTGAACCAATAAAACCATGCATCTACAAAAGTCAGAGTTATCCATCGGCACGTTCTCTATTTACCCTTCACAACGGCGGCTGCGTAGAGAACTAATGCCCCGATTCACACATCAATAGACTTCTGACAATGATAAACAAACATAAAACAAGGTGTTAAGACCTTCGGCTGGGCAACATTAAAAAGTTCGTTTAACCTCCGAAACAGTGGCGACACAGAGAATTAGAGTTCCGACTCAAACTTCAACTGACCTCTGATAGCGATAAAGGAAAACATTTAGATCAAAAGGACGTTATTTTTCAAATCAAAACTTTAAATTCCCCAGTCAAAACATTGGCAAACAAAAGGCAGTTTCTCGAAAATCATGAAAACAGCTAACCTCAATTCAACTTCAAGTAACCCAAATTTGTCGCAGAGGGAAAAACAAAGTTCACCAATCAAAACAAATCTTGGGCAAGATAACATAAAAAATGAGGGTCCAAAATTTTAAACAATTTGGGAAAAAGTTGCAGCTGCAACACCTCCCCACATGAATATCTACCAAAAGAGAAAGCCAGCTTGGGATCGTGAGATTATTCAAAAAACAGAAAAGTATGGTGCTCTAGAAGGTTTCTCGAGATAGAGCAAAAAGCCAAAGCCATTTTCTAGTTATGTGGCTTTGATGTGTGATCTTGTAGACAAAGAACCTACTTGTTTTGAAACAGTTGTTCAAAAGATAGAATGGGTAGAAGCCATGACGAAAGAATACCAATCCATAATGAAAGAATAATGGGTGGGAAGTAGTTCCCAAACCAGAAGGCAAAAGTGTGGTATCTTCTAAATGGATATACAAGATAAAACATACAACCGATGGAAGTATTGAGAAATACAAAGGCATATCTATGTCTCATGAATTTTCTCAAAAGAAAGGAATCAATTATGAATAGACATTTGCTCCTATAGCAAGGTACACTTCTATTAGAACCATCATGGCACTTGCAGCCAAGACGAAATGGAAGTTACACCATATGGATGTGAAAACAACATTTCTAAATGGTGTTATTGAAGAAGAAGTGTACATAGAACAACCACAAGGATTTGAAGTTGAAGATAGAAAGACACATGTATGTAAGCTGAAAAAGGCTCTATATGGATTGAAGCAAGCTCCAAGAGCTTGGTATGGAAGAATCAATACTTTTCTGATGAGCTTGGGCTTTACCAAAAGTAAGGTTGATCCTAACTTTTACATTAAGGTTGTGGATGATGAACCTGCCATATTATTGTTGTACATTGATGATTTATTCCTGACAGGTAGTGAGAAACAAATCTCAGAGTGTAATAAGAAGCTTGTTGTTGAATTTGAGATGAGATACCTTGGCTTGATTCATTTTTTTAGGTCTTGAAATATGGAAGAGCCCAGAAGAAATCTTCCTTAACCAAGAAAAGTATGTAGTAGAAATCATGAAAAGGTTTGATATGTTGGAATGTAAAGCCATGGCCACACCCATGAATACAAATTTGAAGTAGGTTGATGCTTTGTCAGAGTTAATGGATGTGACACTATACAGAGATATTATTGGTTCATTGGTGCATCTGACAAATACCCGACCAGATATATGTTTTGTTGTGAACACCTTGAGTCAGTATCTGATTGAGCCCAGACATGTTCACCCGGTAGCTACAAAGCATGTGATGAGGTACCTGAAAGGTACGGTAAACTATGGTCTCAGTTATACTAGATATCATGACATCAATCTGTACATTTATACAGATTCAGATTGGGAAGGAAGTGTCCCAGACAGAAAGAGAACTTCAGGTGGATGTTTTAGTTTGGGGTCAACCATGATCTCATGGTTAAGCATGAAGCGATCCAGTGTTTCTCTCGGCACTACAGAAGCGGAATATATTGCAACTTGTTCCACCAGTTGTGAATCCATATGGCTTTGCAAGTTGTTATTAGGTATATTCGATCTGGAGATGGATGCCACTGCGATTCTATGTGATAACCAAAGCTGCATGAAGATTAAAGAGAACCCCATGTTCCATGATAAGACAAAGCACATAGAAATATGGTATTTCTACATTCATGACATGGTGCAGAAGGGAGCTATAAAGCTCCAATATGTGAGCACAAATGAACAAGTTGCAGATGTGTTGACTAAGCCTCTGTCTTGGGTGAAATTTGAACGCCTTCCGAGACAAGCTAGGTGTTGTTTGTAAGGACTTCCCTCGAAAGGGGGAGTAGTATTGATGGCACTATGATCACACAGGAAGCTCAGTTGGGATTGATCATCCTTAAACTTGATCCCGTAATTCCAAAAGGAAGGACCGTCTTAAATGTTGATCTTGAAACTTGATCCCGTAATTATGAAAGGAAGGACATCTAAGATGTTGATTGGTAGACTTGATTCTGTAATTCCGAAAGGAAGGATCGTCCAAAATGTTGGTTGGTGATCCCGCGATTCTGAAAGGAAGGATCATCCATGTTAGACTTGATCCCACAAATCTGAAAGGAAGGATCATCATGTGTACGTATGCGTTAGCTTTGATCAGTATTGGTGGCTCCGTAAAGACTTGATCCCGTAATCCCAAAAGGAAGGATCGTCTGAGTACCACAGATGTGTCGTCCATGATCCCGTAATTCCAAAAGGAAAGGATCACCTCTGTTTCCTATAATCTCATAATTCCGAAAGGATCATGTTGGTTGTTGATACACCTGCCTCATTATGTTTCCATAAATAATGTTGCTCCAACCTTGAGCTGTTGATGATGATGTTGTTATACATGTCACATGTTGTTGTTGATGTTATTCCATCTTTATACTTATGAGCCAACCTCGTGTTGTCGTTGTTGATGTTATTCTAGCTTTATGTTGATGAGTCAACCTCATGTTGTCATTGTTGTTGATGTATCCGTTTTTATACTGAAGATGTTGATGTTGATACTTCAGCTCTATACTAAAGATGATGATGATGATGTTCCAACAATTCTATGCTGGTGCAAATGATGATGATGTTCCAGTTCCATGTTGCAAATGATGATGCTCCAGCTCTGTGCTGCAAATGATGATGATGTTGTTCAAAACTTCTGATGATCTATAGATGTACTAGACAATGTTCCAAAAGATGATGTTGACAATTCCTCCTCCCTCCTTCCGATGATGTTGTGTAGATCCACACCAGTTGTTGTTGTTGTCGGTAGAATACCCTTCTTGTTAAGAGGGAGTGTTGAAATAATGTAACTTCGAAGAATATTCTACTTGTACTTTACAGTATTATTATTACTCATTCAGGAGATGTCATTAATGTAAAAGATCATGAGGTAAATCCTCCGTTGTAAGTCGAGTTAATAGTACTCACAAAAGATTAATATAATATTATTTTGAGTTTTCTTAGGTAGGTCGGCCCTTCAGTTTGATAGGTCGGCCCAGTTAGGTTAAAAGGCCAGTCAAGTGATTAGTATAAATAGGGAGGCACCCTCCCTCATTTGTACACACTCACTCACTCATGTATTGCGTAAGAGAGAGAAAGACGAAAGACATGGAAGGAGGAGGAGAAGTGTCTTTGGTGTTTTAGCTCTTACACTAGGGTTTGGTCTCTCTCTCTCTTTTATGAGACCTTGTTCTTTGGGCATTGCATTCTGGTAATCTATATTGAGGAAGTTTTTGCTGGGTTTCTCCCTTTTGGGTTTCCCATGATAAATTGTTGTGTACCTTGTGATTGTATTTCTTTAAGATATCCTCTTTATGTTGTTATTGTGAAAATGTATTAAATTCTCATGAAGTTAGCACTTAAGCTATAACAACATATAAAACTTAACAGATGAGAAAAGAACATGTATACTGCTTATGATTTTTAAAGGTGAAAAGGCAATACTTATATTGTATTCAAACTTCATATTAATAATCTAGTTTTGGGCAGTAACTGCCAATGAAATTCTCTCTAAAATAGAAAACCCATAGAGCGACACCAAATTTCTTTATCTTACCTCACCCAAAATACATCACTTGAATTTATATAAATTAACAATGCCTCTAGGCTCTTAGTCCTAGAAAAAGAAAAATAGATAAATCACTTGATTATATATAAATTAACAATGCCTCTAAGCTCTTAGTCCTAGGAAAAAAATTAAAGTCCCTTGAAATTCTGTGAAATAATACATCCATGCAATTTTGTGGAGATCTTATGGAATTGTTTGCATTTCTAACCAACTAGAGCTGGGGTGTTCAAACATCAGTGGTTTCACAGTGGTTGACCAGGCTCTCATTCTAATTTAGATTAGGATGTAATTCTTTTCTTGGCATTCTGGTTGTGATACAACCAACCTTCTCTACTACATGAGTGCTTGTTCTTCCTTTCCTCTTGCACAAGATGAATCCTTACTTTTTTTCATTTTTATAGGGTTCATCTATGTACAATGATCCCTTTGTATGGTTATCTTTCTGTCCCTTCACTAGAATAGATTCTTGTTTCTGTTATTTGACGTTTAAGTCCCAATGGCCTATTTTGACCATTTGTGGACATCAATATAGTTTTTTTAATTTTTGTCCAAAAGTACTTATTGATACTACATTTTAAAATATAATTTATTAACTTCAACTCTTTTTTCATTATTTTTCTTGCCAAGATAACAGTTATGTTTCATTCATTGAAAACAGGCCATGATTTTTGTACTAATGAGATTCAACCGAGTTATATGTAGGTCATTTGTTCATTTGTAGTACAACTTTGGAATGCCCCAATGATGGATTCTAGAACATGCCAGTCATTATACAACGACTTTATATTGGATTTGACAATAGAATAGTTATACAAATGTGGATAATGATAAAGATGAAAGTATTTGAACTTTGATCTGCTGAAACCAAGAACTGAACAAAAATTTGGTAAGTAGCCACAACCTGGTTGGTTAGTCACGTATACAAGAAATAACTGTGGATACTACATGCAATGAACCAGTAACACATATAATGCCACTAGATTGATTGCTCACAAGTTCCAGCAATTCATTAGCCTTCTTTACAGCATTTTCCACAGATTCGGACACTTTAGAAACTAGTAATCCTGGTTGATCTGTAAATGAGCTTTGTAAATTCTGATTGCTACAGGTTATACTTGAACAATTGTTTTGAGTTTCAATCCAATCTATAACTGATAAATTGTGTTCCCCTGCTATTTGTGTCCAAATTCTAGACAAAGAAACCGCTGTTGTTGTACGTGAGTTGCCTCCAGCCACACTAACTTCAGTAAAGATGACCACCTTCGGCAGTGCGCCTAAAGACCCTCAATCATGAATCACAAAAGGGAAAGTTACTAAATCATGTAAAGCTAAACCATTAGCAACTGTTTGTTAGTTAAATATGATAGCATCTAATAACAAATCAATCAGAAATTGTTGGGCCAGGTTTGAACTATAGCAACAAAATATTAAAAGGTAAAGCTATTGAATTATAACCAGCTAAATCAATATTCATGTGAGATATGATAGAAAACATACAAATGAGTCCATTGAAGTCCACATCACTTTTTCTTACAAGCACATATCAACACCACCAGTGCCTTAGAAACAATCTACTTGGATAAGAAATTTAAATCAGAAATTTAGATCTATAGGCTAATTTATCAATATCAAACAATAATTGTTAGATTTCAAAATCTGTCATTTTGGCAGCAGACCCTTGAAAGATAAGCTGTATTTTGCCTATACTCAAATGTCTAATCAGCTGAATATGCATACATTCATATAGCATATTATCCACCAAGATGTGATAGAGAATACACCAAATCAGAGAGGCATCTTCCTATTGACTGATGGAATTAATCAATTATACATCAAGGAAAAAAATATTTATATAACACTGTAGTGCAACACAGTATTCACAAGGATATTCTGTTGTGTTTGTTTAGCTTTATAGTGCTTGTTATCAAAGTCTATTTGATCTTCCAGTCAAAGTGTTTAGATTCACAAGAGAGACAGGGAATGGAATGGGTTCAAACAGTAAAGGATGCAACCCTAGAGAGACAGATAACACAGGAATAAATGTGCTAGAGAGAGATAGCAAACCAAGAACAAGAGAGCATGAAACTTTATGGTGCCCTCCAGCAAATCACTTTGATTAGGGTTCAAAATAGATCACTTGAATGTGTAATATTGCAAATGAGAGTTGTACATATATAACAACTCAAAAGATTGCGCTCTCTGCAGGAAGGGTTATGAGCCTACATTGACTAGGATAACCTTATCCAAGCTTTAATATTACAATATAAGGTTGGTCATGGCCAAAAGTGAAGCTTACAGCATTTTCAACATCACCCCTTAAACTGAACAAGGGCTATAAAGAGAATGATGAATACAATGAGAGTGGGTGTATAAAAATACCTAACTCAATATAAGGTTGGTGTAGCCAAGGTGTATAAATACCCACCTCAATCAAGGATCCATGGTAGCCGAGAATGAGAGTGGGTGGATGAATACCAAACTCAATATAGGGTCGACACTGGCTGAAAATGAAGATTTTCTGTCTTTTCAACACCCCCCCTACTGAATAGGGGGTCATGGGGACAAGATTGAAATGCTCCCTTAGTGTTGAACAAGGGCCAAATAAAGAAGATAATATAAGATAATTTTATTCAATCCCAATGAATGAGCACATATAGTTCAATGGGAATGCTAAGTACATCAATGTCCTTACAAAGTGGGGGTGCAAAGGCCACTCCTATAGAAGCAAGATAAAAGCATATTTAAGATCTAGAATCTAAAATCAAAGAGTAGAGTACAAAGTAGTAGTGCATCAACAAAAGTGCTAGAGTTGTTGAGAACCAAATTCCTGGGAAGAATGCCTCACATGAGATGACATGGAAGGGAACCTCAATGCCCCCCCTGATACAATTGCCTACAGATGAGGAGGAGGACCAACTTCCCTCCCCCAAGATAAGAATCTCAGAATCTGTATCTCTCCTAACATCTGAGGCCATAGAAAAGAGACTCCAAATATATGACTAATCAAAAGTGTTGGTCCATGGTGTGTCTCATTGTCTATACAATGAATCCTGTTATCACATATATAGTAGCCAGGCTACCATATTCTATTTTTCAGACACAGTACATTTTTCAGCCAGATCTCTTACATATGAGATGCTGAGATGAGCATTTCTGATGGATCATTTTTGTATTAGTGGACTATTGTACTCTCCCATGCCAAGACTGAGTCTCAGGACACTCAGATTTGAGGACCGATATAGCCATTTATGTTATTTCAGAGCAGTAGTGGATGCCCAGTGTTATATCAATACTTTCTCATTGGATATATGGTGTTTTAGATGGATTATATTGCATGGATATGACTCAGTATTTTATATGGTGTTATGGTTATTATTGCTCTTATATTGATTCTTGTGACATATATTGACTTGTGGTATTATGATCTGGCTGTCATATTTATATGGACTTGATTGTATATTATACTATGTATTGATGTCCTTACTCTGGCTTTGAAGTTCTTGATCTATACTCATTGGTTTTACCTTCCTTAGGGAGAATAGAGGTAGTCATTCCCACCATTGTTTTAGCTTGCTAGTGATTGGCTTCATCATTTCATTGTCTTCATCCATCCATTACCTTCCAGTTTAATTTTCAACTCCACTGACTTCTTGACTAGTGGCATGGAGGACCTTTTTCCCCGCTAGAGCCTTTGTTGGACAAGCCTCCCTGTTTACATTGTGTCTCGGCTCTGAGTTGGTGACAAAACTTGCCTTTGGTAAGTTGGATAGTATGCCTAAATCATTCTGGTCGGTTGTCCTGATGTTTGGCACTGTGCATAATTCCCCCTAGTCACTTGAAATGTTGTTGGCTAAAACTGAAAGCTCATGTATTACTTTTATTGAAATATTAAATATGCGCCCATGGAAAATGAAAAATGTAAAACTGTGTTTCTTAACATACGTAAAAAGAGCAAGAGCAATGAAATGCTAAAATACTCCTTGAAGAGTATAAGAAAAGGTCCAAAAAGCAATGGTTAAAAAATGTTATATCAAAGAATTGTTGACCTTGTTAAAAATAAATATGGCCTAGATGAAAGCTGCGATTAGTTGTGCTTTTGAGCACTGGTGAAGTCCCAAAGGGTTCATATAGGCCAAAAAGGCCACAGAATAAAATGTGATCCTAATGAAATTGGATCAAGATTGATGTAGACATGATGCCTAAGTTGAATAAGCACTCTCTAAACAACTCATCCATTTGTGAGGCACTGCCATTCCTTGTGTTGTTGTTTGTCTAGTATTGGTTATAGTGAGTTCTCCCTTTCCTTGTCCAAAGTGTCATGATGTTGAGTAGGAGGTCATCCTTTGCCTTAGCCTTGTCATTTCCACCTTTCACCCTTCACTAGAAAAATGACTACAGCTATGAAGTGAGTATAGTCTTGAAAGTCTGAGTCTAAGCAATAATAAATAAAGCCTGATATTTATAAGTATTTGTTGATGTATCGCCAGTGAAATGAATGCTACTTGTTGATTTTGTTACGTGAATAAGTTGTAGAGCATGGTTTAACTTCTTAACACTTCAGATTGATCTATTCTGAGTTATTATTGGTGTCTGATTATTCACAGATGGTTATATTGTTTATTGGTTATGATTGATGATCAGACAGAGACCTATGAGGGGTATGAGTATACACCTTTGATGGATTGGGACTCTTTGAGTCCAATGAAACAGTTTATTTCCAGTTCCGGGCACTTACAAATGTGATTAGGCTTATTCTGCTTTTCTGATGCAGTTTTCTTCACAGATTGATTTGTTTGAGCGGGGAGATGTTTCAGTTGGATCTCCTAGGGCGTTGTATGGGCATAGGGAGGTGCAGCCACTTGTTTGTACCATTGTACCCCCATCCCAGAGAGCTTGGAGGGCTCAATTTAACAACGCAGGCACCCTAGGAGGCTATTTTAGCAGTATCACGTTTTCCGAGGTAGATTAAAAAATGATCAAATGGCTATTGAAGAAATCGATTTGGGCTACTGAGGCAAAGAAATGCCATGGGGTGAGTCACAATGATGAGAGTGATGTCTTCCACACCTTCTCCAGCAGTTTCAGCATTTTATGGGGCCCGCACCTATTTTTGGGCAAATTTTATATATGTTCTGGAGCTTTTTGGGAGACCCACGATTTCCTCAAGGAGGCACAAGAGTCAAAATTTTAAATTGTTATATTATTTATTGTGCCATGGGGACACCCAAACGGAGTTAGTCAAACACTCCTTGGACCCACCATGTGCTTTCATTTATTTCTTGTTGAGTGGGTTACCTTTATTTGGGTGGTTTAAGTCCACTTTGGTAAATTATAATTATATCGATCCATGTATTGTATGCTGAGCTCATCTCAACCATTGATTAGAACACTATATCTTTTAATCTTAGCCACTCATTTTGAAAGTGGTTAGGATTTGGTTATGATTGAGGTTCTCTCATTTCTATTTAAAGGAGAGAGCTTCTCATTTGTAAAGGGTCTTTGGCTCTTGGATCTGAATAATAGAAAGACTTTTTTTTCTGTGGAAATTTTTTGGATTTGCTTTGCATCTTATGTGCTCAAATGGTGATTAGCTTGTCTTCAGCTTACTATCATCGTGGAAATTCTCATGAGATCTTTTTTTTTTGTGTGGCTATCATTGTTTTGTCTACAGGAGGGCGTCTTGGCTGGAGCGTTTTTGTAGGGGGACCTCAACTCGCTCGGTTCTCTTCGTCTTGGATCAGGGGGTTTTCATTAGTTTCATTGCGATCTATGAATACTTCATTTTACTGTCTTGTAGCATTCAGTTTCTTTATTTTGTATTTGCAAATCTGATATGGTTGACGTTTGCTCATGCAGGGTAGGGGGGGCTTTGATGGCCTGGAGCTTGCATATGCCATAGAAATCACGAGGATCTTCCAGGATTGATCGGGATAGCTAGGATCGTCATTGTTATAGACTTCTACAAGCTTATCTAGGTAAGATCCACGGGTAAGTTCTTCTTTTCTGATATTATTCCATTGTACCTTGCTGAAATTTAACTATTTTTCTGAAAACTCCTAAACCATAAAAACCTAAAAAATCAAATAATCAGGGAACCGTCCGATCTTTTGTCAAACCATTTCTGGGTTTCATAGATCTGGCCTCCCCCTAACTAAATCAACTGGAGCGCTGGTCAAATTCCTCATAGATTGACCTAGATCTGGTTTTTCAGCAAAAAATTGCATAACCCCCCACTGAAAAAATTGACCTGCTAGGGTTTTGAGTTTTTCTTATTTCTGACTTCACAGACGGATAGATCGGGTCTTAAGCAGTCCAAATCAATCCCAACGCTGTCAAGAGGCTCAATAGTTTGACCAAGATCTGAAAAATAGAATGAAACTACCCTACCGCCCTCACTGAAAATTGGCCTTTTCCAGAAGTAGGTTTTTTCTGAAATCTTACATGATAGGCTGATAGATCGGGTCCCAAGCATCCCAGAACACCCTCAACGTTGTGCTAATTCATCCTGGTTTGCCCTAGATCTGAAAAAATCAGTTTTCAGCCTCCTAGCCCCATCATTAGATTTTGACTTTTCTAGATCTGATTTTTCTGTTGTTTTCTTGATTTGGGCTTGTAGATCAGGTCTCCCTGATCTCTTCTCATCCTCAACGTTGAGCCATCAGCCTTCCGGTACCCCCTAAAGCTTCAGATTTGTCTTCCTAGGCCTTAGAGCTAGCTATCTACTGAGCTGGGTTTCCTGTACCTTGGTTTTTCTGGACCAATTGCTTTTTGGTTTCGTAGATCAAGGTGTTTCCCAAGTGGGTTTCCTGAAACGTTGTCTTACTGTTGACTCCATTGCCCAATGCATACAAAGCACTGATCTCCAAGCTAGCCCTGCCCTTAGGCTCTTAGCCTTTGCCATCTACCAACATTCACTGATAGCTCAAACACCTTTTACTGAGTTTGATTTCTAGGTACTGGATAGTCCCAACTCTATTCGTGCTCGCCCTGTCATAGTTACGTTTCCCAAGACAGTTGCTAGTACCTAAACCCTAGAGCTAGGGTTCCCATTCAACTTGCACCTTAAGTACCCTGTAGCCCCATCTGATCTTCTTTTGGTGTCTAGGTTCGATCTCTCCTGTCGGGAGCAGATCCGGGTCTCCCCCATTGTTGTCCTGGACTAGGATAACCTAAAGTGAACGCTGCCTTGATTGGCATGACAACCATCCATTTGGGAGTCTAGGCAATCGTGGTTCCACCCCTTAGTTGCTTGCCCCTCTACCATCCATTCTGGATCCACCTTAAGCAGGCAACTACAAGGCAGGTGATAACAAATCCTACAGTCAAGATCTAGAGTAAATCAACTGTCTACTAGTACTATGTGAATTGTCTCAAGGTCTAAGGTGACATCTCCATAAGGGTCTCACCAACAGAACATAGGCTTCCTCTAGGAGTCTCACAAATCCGGTGGCTGATATGGTGTTGTCAATTGCGTACCACTTGGTATCCCTATATGCTAGGAGCATTGTAAAATAAGATGTAGTCATCTTGGTAGCATCCAGCCTAGGAAGGACAAGGGCTAGGGAGGACATGCAAAGTGAGTGAGATTAAATTTTAAGGGTCTCGCTCATAAGTAAAGCCAAGCACAATTGGTCTGAATGCTAGAAGATGAGTTGGAGTTTTGGGAATCCCTAAAAAGACATTGATACCATCCATGGACCTTGTAATAGAAGTGGTAGAAAAAATGAAGTGCGCTCTATATCGATCTTCAAGAGTTTTTAGAGCTGGAAAACCTTGTCCATCCATGTGATATGATGTTCGACATTGACCCAAAGCCGATGTGAGCCCACTCAAAACTAGTCCAAAGGGATCTCAAGAGCATGCATCCAATGGCAAAACATGCAAGAAGGTCAAACAATGAGGTCGACCCTCAACTCCATGAAGTGCTCTACATAGAAGGCCATCTTGAGATTCAGCATGCCCAGGGGTGTGTTCCAAGTAACTTGAATGTACTACCAGTAAATATCTTCATGAATAATCCTTTTCAACTCTTGCTTACTCGGCAAGAGTTGACCAAAAGCTAAATGGGGGAAGGTGATCCATCAATATACCCATTGATTATAGTAGACATGTGGCTCCCACAAACCAACAACGAACCCACCCAAGAGTGGACAATGCAATGGCCTCCAAGGACTAGGTGAGATAAATTGTCAGTAGGGATTGTTATCGGATAACAATCCCTACTTACAATCAAATCAACAAATCTATGAACATGATGCATAAATAAAAGTAATCTGAAATGATATCGATTCGAAAGGGGTGGGCCACAAAATTTTCCAAATGATGGCTTGGGGAATTGTCCTCTTTCTTTTGATTATGTGGCAAGGCATGAAGACCTAAACTCTCTTCATCATGGTCGAGTTCAACTCAAGTAGACTAGGCCCCTTAACCTTAATGCCATAAAGAACTATGGGCAAAGAACTGGTCTGATTTTGGCAAAGCCAACCAGTTCGACCGGTTTAGGCACCTAGCTGGTTCGAATTGCCATCCCGAACCAGAAATGGCCATCTCCATATTGAACTGGTCGGTTCCGTACAGGAACCTCTCGGTTTGGTATGGAATCGGTATTTTTTTCACCTAACCAACCGGTTCCATACCAAACCAACCGATTTTGTATTGCATCATACATTTGTGGCTCTGGGCCCTAAAAATTCATTTTTTTAAAACAAAAAACAGACCTACACTAATAGCAAAAACACCAATCTTGGTAATCATCAGTAGCATTAAATGGTGATATTAAATTCTTAAAGTAAAAGTGGTGTTCTCCTTATCTTTCATTGTCTATCCTTTTACTTAAAAATTTGTAACATTACCATTTAGTGTTTCAGGATGTTCAAGAGTGGTTCCAACCTCATCGGACTTCATATGCAAAAAGTAGAATTTTAGATCCCACTCAAAATTCAATAGACTTAACAGTGTTCAAGGTTTCAGGATTGCAACGTCTCCACTAAATTCTATCATGTATGAGGATAGGGGATTGGCATTTAATCAAGCATGTTAACCCCTCTATGTACGTCAATGTTGGTGGTGTCGATTATTTAACTCCTTGATCACGACCTTAGTAAAAGTGTACCCTTCACGCAAGCAAAATTAATTATAAGGCACATGAAGTTTTTCTACCTTTTTTTAATGCTTGGATTAGGAGGTTTCATCAAAATTGTCGGGTGTGTACTATGCACAATTAGAGTCTAGACTCCAGACTAGTAGTACCATATGATCAAATTGTAGACACTAGACTATAGTTCTTGATTAGCACTATGCTTATTTTTGGACTCTAGAGACCAATTAAAGCCTCATTGTTGATGTATTTTGGTTCAAAGATGAATTGCACTTGGTGCTATTTTGGCTATATGTACCCACACATGCTATATACATGAGAAACTTTGCATATTTGTGTATAATGGTTTGGATTCATATGGATGCACATGAATATATACATATGTGTGTGTGTGTGTTTTAACAAAATTTAAATATTTTATGTAGTTTTTGGTCGACTGGATTTTTGGTCCAGTTTTTTTCTAGGTTTTTTTCGGTTCCGATCTGATTCAGATTTTTGGGCTTTGTCGGTTCGATGACTGGTTCAGTTTTGATAACATTGCCATGGGCTTGATAATATTGTCCATGAGGTCCATCTTAGATGGTATGCCCTAAATATAGTTTTAAAAACATTATCTTTCAGAAAGAGAGAAGGAATTGCAATCATTGTTGATCTAAAGTTGGACAACCTTTCTCAAACCAAATCTAGGCCCTAATAACTGAATGCCCAAATATGTGCAAAAGTTGTGGTTATCTGAACCATTCCCTCTTATAGCTAGAAGTGGTAGTCTGATAGGACATTCTTTGACCCATTGAATATCACAACCTTGGTCTTACCTAGATTGACAATCCACTATCGAAGATCACAGAAGTTAGATAAGGCATCCAATTGTTTCTATAAATCCTCCAAGTTGGGGCCAAGAGGACCACGTCATCTACAAAGAGGAGGAAGATCAAGACATGGTGAAGGAGACAACCATCACTAGGTTATATATGCACATGTAGGAAAGTTCCATCCCATCTATATTAGTGTTGCAAGAACCAGACCGAAACTGGTCGGTCAGCCTAGGTTCGAGGGTTTTCTGGTCCGAACCGGCCTCCCAAACCATTTTGGGCTGGTTCGATACTAAACCATTTTTTCTATAAAACCGGTCAGTGCATACCAGTCCGTACAACGACCCAAAAATCATTTTTTTAAATTCTTTATTTTAAAATTTAGCAATTGGGTTGGGGGGGATGAATGAAGACAACCCTAATACACCTATTGAAGCTATAAAAAGACCCCCACACCCTCTCTTTCACTCACACTATTCATCCAAGTGTTTTTGAGTTTGTGCTTGAGGGTCTTCAGTTTTTTGAAAGTGTTGATTGTTAAGGATCTAGAGGATTGGGTTGTGGAGACTTAGCCAGCAACATTTGACAATGAAGACCTCTCATGGCTGGAATTGGATCCACTTCCACAACAACAGGATGTGGGAGTTGATGTTGGACAGATGGCTTCTGGACCAGGGGAGTCAAGTCAGGTAGCCCAAGCCCAGGTACCCCATATTGAGGATCAAGATGTAGATGATGGCTCAGATTCTGAGCCTGAGGATTCAGACGATTCTGATGATTAGATTGTTTAGTCTTTGACTCTAGTCTTTTCTATAGGCCATTTAAATCCTTTTTGTTGATGTATTTTGATTCATACATGGATTGCGCTCGATGTTAAGTGCTATTTTGGTTCTATGAACTCTTATTTGCAAATTGCTATATACATGAGAAACTTTGCATATTTTGTGTATAATGGTTTGAATTCACATCGATGCACATGAATATTTAAAAAAAAATTAAAATTTGAATATTTTATGTATTTTTGGTGGACTGGTTTTATGATCCAGTTCTTTTCGCGATTTTTGTCTAGTTCCGGTTCTCAGGGTCGACCCGTTTGTCCACCGATTCGGTTTTTGTAACTTTGATCTATATAGATCCCAAATACCGTAGGGGAAAGAGGGCGCCCTTGCTTCACCCCAACGGTGCTCCTAATAAAACCAACATTCCATGTATTGTGCGAAGGTGATGGAGAATAGACTCATAGAGATGCATAACAATTGTAATAAGGGTCTCCAAATGCTGATGTCTCTAAGCCTTTGGAACAAGGCCTCCCTCAAAACCAAGTCAAACGCCTTTCAAAAGTCGACAAACCAAAAGAAGAATTTCAAAGCGCGATGTATCGCCTCATTAATGATGATTCAAAGGGTGAGAATATGATGACTCAAGTCAAAAACCCTTTGAGTCATCATTAATGAGGCGATACTTTGTAGGCAATTTGCCTACAAGGTATCAATAGAATAGAACATGTGACATGATAGTTGGGGGGAGGTGACTAGAATGGTAGGCTACCCAAGTACATTATAGAGGGAAGTCATATGGTTTCAAATGGATCAGGGGTCAAGGAGGGATATGGAGATTAGAATGGTGAGGAAGAGGGTGTGCTAGAAGATTTTGGTAGTAAAGGAATGCATGCAATTCACGTCTCCTTTGTGAGATAAAGAGGCATTTCTTGCAAGAAGTAGGTGATAATGGGGTTTATAGAAATGTGGGTAGGAAGTGGGACAATGGAAAAAAGCATGACGAAGATGTCTTTGATATGATTTGCACTCCTTGTCATGCCACTGGTTCACAGGGCCATATCCCAACTGTGGGGTATGAGAGGGTGAACTAGTGATATGGGGATAGGAACTAAGAGCCACTTTTCTAATCACTAAAGAGAAATGAGCATATTTGGAGGAGGTTGACTCAAAGGGCAAGAATAAAAAAATTGGGATGAAGCCTTTGGAAAATGTGGGAAGAGTAGGCATCTAGGTCCCCATTATTGAACATGATAGTTGTTAGAAGGGAGCACAAGGGGGTGGGGTAGGGAAGGAGGTGGATCAACTTAGAGGGAGGAGAGGAAGGCTTAGCAATCTAAAGGGATCATAATAATTGAAAACTAGCGGATATAATGGAGCAGACTCTAGTTGACCAGGACATAGTCAATCACACTAGCCAACATGCTATGAGGGAAACATATGAACTTGTTGGCATCTGGGAAATGAGGAATCCCATTCAAGACTAGCAACTCGTAGGACTTGAAGAAGTTGCAAAAGGTGTTGTCAGAGGTACTTATGCATCATTCGATACCCTGTGAAGATCCAATGATGCTAAGTCCATCTCATGGAAACAAAGACCATCCTTGGACTTGTTGTGATGAGGAATCGATCCAAGGCATTGAAATCCCTTAAGAGGATCGCATTCCCCAAAGTTGAGTATTGTATGATATTGACATATGAGCTCTAATATGGGTCCCTGCTTGAATCCTTATGGAGAGCAAAACCTTAGCGAGTCAAGGGAAGCATCTAATTGAAACAAAAATGCCTTGAAGAAGGGGCATGCCACTGATCTAGACCCACATGAATCTGGCAAAATCTTCTTAACCAATCATAGTAACTCTACCATGGAGAGAATCCTGAATCAAATAAGTAATACCTCTTGAACCTTGAACATTGTTGAATCTCTGAGTCTCGTGTCCACACACTAATAAGCAATGATAGCTTGGATAAGTTGGTATAGTCCAAACAAGATTAGTGTGGGTCTTAGTTAAGATCATATTCAATGGTTTAAGTGCATCATAAAGCAATCCTAGAGAAGGCCATAGAGCCCCCTTACAATTCCAACACCTAACTTCAACATATTAAGTATTATCCCCCATAAAAGACAACTCTCGCCCACCAAAATGATTCCACAACCTAATGAACGTGGCCTTTGATAGAGGTTTTAAGATGTTAGAAAGTTGATCTACTAAATGTATAAAGATTAGCAGAAGCTTTGCCTGAGAATGGAGTTGTTGAACATAGTGCATTAGAATGAACTAACATCATAATTTAAAAGAGAAAGATCCACTGAAACATGCTAAGAATCATCTATAAGAAGCAATGTAAAATATACTAACGAGCCATGAGTAGGAACTTCATCAAAGACTACAATGTATTTTCAATCACCTTTTGAGTGGAAGCATCATATAGAAAACATACCAAAATATGGGGTGATGTGCTCGATCCAAACACTCTAAAATGCGAAACTAAGAGAGTCATATATTGAACATCAAGAGGAAAATGTTTCTCCTAGGGCATCCACACACCCTTGCAGTCATTTGATCTACCCAAATATTATAAGTAGGCCCATTTAATTGAGAAACATTCACTTTGAGTCCATTAGGTTGAGCAACAACACAAAGAAGAAGTCTCCTTATAAAAAGATGAAGTCTTCAAAAGTTTTCCTCTCTAGACCCAAGGGAGAAAGAGAAGTACCAGCTTCTTCCAAAAAAAAACCCACATTATGGTATCTCTTGCTACATAACAAAGGAGAAAAGAAAGTGTTGGCATTGAAGGAAGGTTTGAACCAACGATACTAATATTGTGATATATCATGACATTTTGGAAGAGTAAATATTATCATAGCAAAAAATCACAATATTTTCTTAATCCTAATATTATCGCGATATTTTAGGAAAATATCGCCTTGCTAGTATCAACTACGCTTTATAACTTGACTTTTTTCTTTTTCACTTCATTTTGAAAAACAAAGATAAGGGATTGAGAGCCAAGGAGTTTGTTATTGTTTTTATCAAGCTAACGAGGAAAAATCCCATGTTTTCGTCACCATTAGATGAGCTATTGTGGAGTGGAGATTGACTTTGATCTACCATTTCCATATTCCCAAGTATGTATTAAAATGTATGCTTGTGGTTTCTCTGTTTTTCGAGATTTGTTGTTGGTTTTCCAATGTCCATTAGACTTACCTCTTCTATTCTTTTAGTTTAATGCTTATCTAGGTAATTGTAGCATTTTTTTTTAGTTGATTTCCATTTTTTGTGGCGTAGGTTTCATTAGTGCCCTAAAAAAAAGCCAAAGGCATTAGGACCACCATGGGAGTATGGTTACCAAATTGACCCTCATAGTTGGAAGAGGGTGTGATGCAAGTTGTGGGAAGGAAATGAATGGTGAAAAGAGTTGCTTGAAATATCACATTACCAAAATTACAGGGAAGGAAATAGAAACTTGCCCTTCATCTACCTAGATATCGTCCATCTTGCCACTTATTTTTTTTTTTAATATCGATAAGAAGATAGATGAGAAGGAAGCATTGAGGATTGAACTTGTAGTTGGAGGAGTTACAAGAAGTGTGAGAACCACAAGCTTCTAAAAGGTGGGGGAAACCCAATTCTCAACCACACCATCCACAATGCCCTTGGCAACCTCACATTCATTGTGTTGAGGTCAATTCATAGGGCACAACCTTCTATTAGGACATTGATTAAATAAGGGGCTAGCAAGAAGTCAACAAGATTGTGGCTAGACGGTTTCAATAGAGTGGCATTCCTTTCAACACTACCAAAAAGAACCTATTCTACTAATCAATATTTGAAGTCATTGCTATCATTGGACCAAGGTACAAGGGCCCTTCCTATGAGGAATTGAAAGGGCCTCTCCTTCAAGGGGAAAGGATCGATTGCACTCGCAGATTGGATGATCTTAGGGAATCATAGGATATTGCCAAATGCACCATGATGTCAGAAAATTGGACAGATGGGAAGGGCGAGTCCATTCTCAATTTTTTGGTTGTTGCCTCGAGGAGACAATGTTTATCAAATTTGTTAATGCATCTGCATATTTTAAAGGTGCACAATTATTATGTGAGTTGTGGGATGGGTTCATCCTACAAATAGGTCCATAATATGCTTCCAAGTCATTGTGAATATTGCTGCTACTTATGTTGTTGGAAAGTTTCTTTTGGGGAGGTATCAAACCTTGTATTTGACTCCTTGTGCTACCCATTGCATTGATTTGATGTTAGAGGACATGGACAAAATTCCTAGGATCAAAGCTATCATTGAATTGGCTAAGCGTGCCACCAAAGACATATTTAATCATACACACATTCTTAGCCTCATGACATAGTTCATGGGGAACAAGGAGTTGGTGCATCCCGCAATCAATTGTTTCACCACTAACTTCATTTCTCTTCAATCTCTCCTCGCTTCTATGTTTGAGGTGGGAAGAATGTTTCTTTCAGATGAGTGAAATGCTTTTGTATACAACACTAAATTGGATGGGAAAGGCATAGCCCGATTTCTTTACACCAAGAGATTTTTTTTCATTGGAGCGTGAGAGGTGTTGTCGCCCGATACTGGCACATGAGTGCTGAAAGCCCAAACTGGGGGCGCGCTGGCCTCGCGACAACTCTTGAGAGGGAGGTCAATGTCACCACACCCCTCTCTCCTCTCTTCAGGCTGGCTCTTCTCTAGCTCTAGGGGGGTTTCCCTAAGTTAGGATCACTAAGGCAGGTGCGGTTGAGGGAAAGGTGATTTGAAAAGGCTGCCTTAGAGAAACACAGGTAGCAAAAAGGGAGTATGAGTCGGATTGATGGGCAAGAAGGGAAGGGAGGATCAGTCCTCGAGAGAAGGCCAGTGCCAGTACCAGAAGGGTAAATGGAGTCAGAAGGGGACTCGAAAAGCCTTTGCATTTCGCAGAAGGGAGACTAAGCTGGTCTGTTCCATAATCAGAGGCCAGGAGAATGGAAGTATAACTGACTACTTTTCATTACTCCTAGACCTCTAAGAACATAACGGCGACAAGCAACTTGGTAGCTGCAAATGCTTGCTCAACGTGCTAGATTGTTAGCCCTCTATGCTGGCTTGGTCTATAACTTATGAAAACGCAAAACTACGACAGAGAAGCCCAAAATATCCAAAAAAAACTCAGCATGATTTTTCTTTATTAACCCTGGGGAAAAATCCTCCTAGCCAAAAATTCCTCCAAATGCTTAATAGATCTGAACTTGAGATGTATCTATGCTAGTTCATATTATAAACTATCCTCTGATCTCTACCTCAACAAACTAGTTTCTGCATTGGTAATGATTTCTTCAGATCATCTTCACATAACTGCGCGACTTCTGTATCTGGAAACCTTTGAAATTTAAATGAAGCTAACCAACATAAGTGCCACTGCTGTGGATACCCCTGTCAAATCAGGAGGTAACATCTGGCTCCATTGGGGACGTGTGCTCTTGGAGAGAGCACACGTGAACCTTAGACTCTTTGAGTATCAACAGACCAGCCTCAAAAGAAAAATGTGGTGGGATGGCTTGATTCACATCCCACACACTTATTTCAAAGCAAAAACTAGCATACTAAACATTTTAAACGCTCATGCAAGAGCTTTATTTTTTCTAACCTACCTACCCTATCAGATGCCAAGAGAATGCTAAGTATATGCATACAACCATTGGAGCCATTCCTGCATCTTATCTATGCCATGTTGCCTTTTTCTGTGCTTGGTTAGAGACAAAAGTAGAATCATCATAAAATAGAGATGTCTTAACCTCTGCTCATGAATAAAGTTGAATTGAAACATCAGACTGTTAGGCAATGAAAGATTATACCAGGCAGAATCAAACCGTGCACAAGAAATCTCTATCCATTGGTTGATAGGGCTCACATACAACCCTTCATTGTTAAATTGCTCAAGCTGATCTGCAGAAACAACAACATTACCTTCAATATGATGAACTTGAGGCAAGTCCGCATCTACAACGTGAAGTTGTTTAGGAACATGGGGTAGCTTCACATCTTCTATTACAGCGGTATCTGGGATCTCTTCAGTAATGTCTTCAACCAACGGGATGAGGGCATCATATTCTTTAGCAAGCCGTTGTTATCAATCCAAATGGCACTTCTCCGTCTGAGTGCCGACATTCTTTATGTTGGTACAAAAAAGGACAAATTAGGATTGAAGTTTTCCAAAACACTATAGATAGGCATGACTTGGGATGCATTTACCCTCAAATTAGCTTGCTACATATGTTTTCTAAGTCTTGAGTTGCATACGCAACTATCTGCACCGCAACTCGCGTACTGTACGCGAGTATTTGCATTGCAACCCGCGTACACCTGCGAACGCGGGTTTCCTTCAAGCAACTCGCGTGTCATACACGGGTTGCCTATATTAATAGTCGCGTACACCTTAGTTTGACCTTAAAAAATATAAAGCACGATTAGATGAGATTAGTTGGGCCCTAATCTTTAACTATCCCAACTGTTTCAACCACCCCAACCTTCAAAACCACTCTATTTCCCAAAGTATAAATAGAGGCCTTGGGGTGAGGACTAATCAATCAATATTGGAGAGCAAAGTTATGCTGGTGGTATATCTTCAGAAATCTTGGAGCAGCAGAACTCAGAGTCCTTTGGTTGCTGAGGAGTCCTTGTCTTAGAAGCTGGGTTGTACTCTTATCTCATTCACTGATTGTTAATAAAGAGAATTCTTTTTCCAATCTTGTGTTGAGCCTATTTTATGTATTGTGGTTAATGAATATATTTGATTATATGTTTAATATACTATTCATCTAACTTATGATATATACATGCATGAGATATTACTTGGAGGATTTGCTCTTTGCAGGTGAAAGAGGTGCATCCCTAGAAGCTTTGGAGAAAAGAGGAGCAGAAGAAGATCAAGCTTGGATCAACAGTCGGTAATCGGGTAAGTCAAGACTTTCTTCCTATTCCCATTCCATTCTCTGGTAAAGCTTATTGTCTGCAAGGTTAGTAGTAAGTTGGTAACCCTAGACCCTGGGTTACAAGGGTGCTTTATCCTGAACAACAGAACTGGCGACTACACTGGGGAGTCCAGCCTGCTGTGGGTTAGTCCTATAGATACTTACCCAGTCTTTGCTCTGATTTTGTGTGTGGTTGTCTATCTTGCCTTTGATTTGTAGTAGTGTGTCCAGAGACCTTTGTTATTTTTTCTTTTTGAAATTCTTTTTGTTGTGTATGCGGGTTGCTGTGCTACACAGTCACGTACAGCAACTTGTATACGCGGGTTGCTCTATAAGACAGTCGCGTACAACAACTTGTATATGCGGGTTGCTCTATAAGACAGTCGCGTACAGTACGCGGGTTTCTCTATAAGACAATCGCGTACGTCTTGTAGCAGCACAAAATTTTAGGTAGGGTTGCTTGTCCTTGTCTTGTTTGGATTTTGCTCTGCTTGAAGGTCTTCTGTTGCTGGCATCTTCCTGTAAGTCTAAAAGTCCTGTACACCATGCTTTGTGCTTTTTAGTAAGCCTTGGAGTTTTATTGTTTGAGTCTTCTTTCACTTACCAATTTGAGGTAGGTTCTCTTGTTTGAGTGATAGGTTCAGTGCTATGTATCTGAGTCAGTGATCAGGATTTTAGATACCTTGTACTCTGTATTGGTTTCGAGTAGTGTCAGTTTGTCACTTGCCCTTTAGTGATTTTAGTGGATTTTATTCATTGATTCTTCCCAAGTTAGGTGTTTGCCAAGTCTCCTCCTTAAGTGTGTGGAAATTAAGCCCAGTGATAGATTAATTTTACTCACAGCAATTATCAATTGATCATGCAAAATCACTCACAAAAGAGACTGAAAATGGAGCTGAACACTAAACTGTATTAACTCAGTGTACAATAGCCAACCCTGTAACATAATAGGTTGCTGCATTAAATAATTACATAAGGGATTTGAATGCATGAGGAGGCAATTCGAATCTAGCATAAAGCAGGCTTACTAAAATTAAGCAAATCCCCCATAGGTGCAAAAAGCTGATCCCAAATCAGTGATGGAGCTCACGAATTGGCAAAAGCACTTAGGCAAGCTAAAGAGTGATGGAATGACAACTCATACATGCTTTTCCAAGGAGAAAGAGTGGAGGATGTAGAGGACAAAAAACTAGTTCACCTCACCTAGTCAAACTTTCCCAATTGCCTTAAAGCACTGAAAAAGCAGGCAATAAAGCAGAAAAAGCAGAAGGGCGCCTAGGAGGCCAGGAATAAAGCAGAATTGATTCCTTGAGGTTTCCCAAGCACTACATGAGTCAAATAAGGCAAGTTTGACCACTATGGATAAGCAAGTGACAACTTGCACAAGGTGGGACACATGTACTAGGCAAATAAGACAAAAATAATTAAATTAATGTCTAAGGTAGCTAACTATGGGTTGAATATTCTAACAAAGTGGTTGAATTTGGTTCTTGCAAGTCCGCTATACTTCATATTGCTTGCTTTATGGTCTGATTATTCAAACATACTCAAGAAGTTTTGCATTTAGGTGCATGGTAATTTTTGAAGAATTTGAAAAGTGAAGAAAAACATTTGGAGCATTTGCATTTAATTTGCATATAGTAGTTTATTTTCAATATTTTCGAATAAAATTTCAAAAATTACAAAAAACAAGTCTTAGTCTTCTCATACTTAGTTGTAATTTTCATTAGCTCATATTTACAAAAAGAAAAGAAGCTTGTTTTAAGTAGTTGTAATTTGTTTTGGAATTCATTTTATACACCTTTTTACTTTTCTTATCGAGTCTATAATATCATAGTCATTCACGCCACGTATCCTCTGACTAAGAACAACCCTTAAAATGAACGCTATAATTTAAAATTTATTAGTAAGTTTTGTTTTATAGGGTCATACCCCTGCTAGCTTAGGCTAGACTTGTGGGATAGGAAGTGTAAACCATCCACAAGTGCTTAAATTCAGACGTAGTTGGCCAATCGATAGGTAAATCCTTCTCTATGTTGGTAGTATCTGGGAAGCTCCTCTCGAACGAGAGTTAAGCACGAGGTCGCGTGAAGGCTTGGACTGAGGAGATAACCTTTCAATTCCTTGTCAAAACGTAGACCAAGGTTTTTGCGCATCTGGGCATTCTGTCCTAGACAGAGTTTCAGGCTTTGCTACCATGCCCATGTGTACGAACCAGGCTTGCGACTGTCCCCCCAGACTATTGATATAGTTAAGGTAGCGTTTAGTCTCTTTGACAGCTAGGGTTTATACACAGGTAAACCGGAAGGCTATTTCTGGTTGACCTTGGATGGGCTTGGAAGGTAACCCTTGTTGAAAGTGTAGGAGGGCGGTGAGTGATTCCTTCGCTTATGACTAAGAACCTCTTCAAGGACACCAAGAAACTGTCTCTTAGCTTTCTTCCGAAAAGCATATATTATACCCCTTGTGATTGTTGAGACTTTAGGAAATTTTTATAGTGATTGCTCTGTGGTTTGTCTGTGTTTTAGGCCGACCTTAGGGTGTGAAGAGTCAAATTTACAATCGTGGAGGACCAATCTCTTAGAAGGTCTCAAAGGTTGCAAAACCTTCCTCCACTTATTACTTTGGAACCTCCACCTCCCTCTCAAAGGCGGAGATTAGACACGGACGGTTCTTTTGAACCGATAGGAGTTAGTGAAGTTCCGGGTGAACCAGAACTTAGGACAGACCAGTTTGATTTAACTGCAGTAGAGATAGAAGACTTGCAGGCTGACGAGTTTGCAAGGAACTTTAATTCACCTCTAACTGACTTAAACGATCCTGTGATCGTTTAGGTTCGTCCTTTCAATTCGCCCGTGATTGGTGTCCCTCTGGGTAGACTAGTGTCTACTGCAGGAGAAAGTTCTTCTACATCCACCTCAGCTGCTCTGGCTAAAGGGGTGCCACCTCCCCCGGTTGGTGCCCCTAGAACAAGTATACCTACTACACCTTTAACTCCAACTTGCCGGGTGGTTCAACCACCGGCTTCCACAAATTTAGCAGGTACTTTTGGTGGAGTGGTCACTAGGATTCCTAGTGTACCTTCTGTTCCTACTTCCTTCGCACACACTGCTTAGAGTGGTCCTGTAGGATCCTCGTCATTTGTCCAAGGTTTTCCTTGGAATGGGGGGCACATTCCCCCATCCACTCCATATGTGGGTCCAACACCCGCATATGTAGGGCTGCAGTTCGGAAACCCTAATCCTTACGGTCAAGGTTTTCAAACTCCGGTTTTAGCTCCCTTCACGAGCTCTCCTTTCTCGCTTTTTAGCAGAGGGATACCTGCTCCTGTGTTCCAAACCCTAGTTTCGACTGGGGCAGCTCGAATTTCATATACTGCACCGCACATAAACAATCCCCTGGCTTATGGCTGGAATCCTTTCCAAAGCGGCCCAACCACTTCCCAACTGGCAATAGGGGGCAACCCCACCTTCACATCCAGGAACATGGGGGCAAGTCCCTCTAATCCCCAAGCTGGTACTTTTCATGCTCCGGTTAGACCCAAGCTCCCTTTCCTGGCAACTTTAAACTTGCCAGACTTGTCAAAGCTAATGAATGACTCGGTGAGACATAACTCCTCTTGGCCACCCGTTCCTACCAAGCTGCCCTCTGACATTCCAAAATTCGAAGGCAAAGTTGGTGATGACCTAGGAGCTCATGTCACCACTTTCCACTTGTGGTGCTCTTCCAACTCACTGAATGACAATACAGTTCGGTTGAGATTGTTCCAAAGAACTCTGACCAGTACTGCAGCAAAATGGTACATTGAATTGCCTTCTGCTGCATTTGATAGTTTTTGGGACTTGGCTAATGTATTACTTAGTCACTTCCAACTTCCTGTCTAGTATGATTTCGAGACAGATTTGTTGTCTACCTTTCGACAGGACAAGGCCCCTCATATTTCAGATTATTTTTTAAGAGTGGAGAAGACGGAAGAGCCTTATCAAAGCCACTATTCCTCCTGAATTTTTATTAGAATGGTTCCTTAAATCCCTATTGCCATATATATCTAAGGATATATCTACTTCGGGAGTGACCGATGAGGAAGAGGCTATCCTCAGGGCCTAGCAGCTAGATTTGATATATTCTCAGTCTGGGATTTTATATGAAATCATCCCTGATGCACAGAGGCCAACGCATAATGTAGAGAAACCTAAGTTTGGACCCCATGCCGATGGTGTGGTTGGTTCTATGAAATCTCCCACTGTAGAGTCTTTGGCTAAACAACTCCATGAGTTATTTGTCAAACATTCTACAGCGGAGGTAGCAAAGGTTGCCTCCTCACCCCAGAATGCAAATGTTTTTGCACAATCCTCTCAAAAGGGCAATTAGCAGCTCGATGGGAAAAAGAAGAAAGGAAAAAAAGGTGAGGGAAACCAAAACAAGCCGAAGCCCACAAACAATGCTGATGGGGGCAAAAAAGAAAAGAAGAAGGTGAAATTCCCTTGTAAGTTGTGTCAGGAGGATCACCTGACCCATCAATGTCCCCTTATTGACCAAGCTCAGAAGCTGCTAAAAGGCCAACAATCGGTTGTCCTGAAGGATCCTTTTCCCCAAGGACAAAATTCTGTTTCAGCTTCAAATGTAGCAGGGGGCACCCAAAATGCTCCTGACCCCAATTATATCAACATGGTTCGATCCCAGACTTTACTCCAGACTAGGAACAAGAACTCTGAGACAGAGGCTTTGGAGAAGGGTAAGTCTACAGGTGAAACCTCTAACCCTCTCATGATTGAAAAACCTACCGAACCTATGCCCAAGATACCGGAAGGTATCTTCAAGAAAATCTTGCACAATCCCAATGCTAGGGCTGCATCCAACTACTCTGTAGTTGAAGATTTAGCCCAGACCCCTTGTGCGATGTCGGCTTTAGAGGTGTTATTAAGTTGTCCTACCCAGCGAGATGCACTCTTAGTAGCCTTAAGAAACATGGATTCATCGAGCCTCGTGGCGAAGTTTAATTTGTTTGATGTCAAAATTCGCCTACCTTATCATGTGGCCTTATCGATAGATGTCATCCATGGCGGAAAAACCATTGGAAGGGCGTTGTCGATGAGGGTGCTTCCACATGTGTCATGTCCTTGTCTTGCTGGAAAGCTCGTGGATCTCCAGAGCTAGTTCCATCGAACACCCTACTTGCTGCTTTCGACGGAAGGTCATTTCGTCCACATGGTATCCTATCGGTTTTCGAAATAAAGTTGGCAGGGAAGGCAGTCTCTGTTGAGGTAGAGGTGATTGATGCACCTTTGGATTATAACTTGCTCTTGGGGAGAAGTTGGACTTATGCCATGTCTGCTATTGCATTGGCCGTACTCCGGGTAGTAGTGTTTCCACACGAAGGGAAGTTGGTTACTGTAGACCAACTTAGTTTTACTCGAAAGGGTCGCATGGAAACCAACGAGGCCACCGTGCCATTGGTTGATCAGGTTAAACCTGCTTTAGAGAGCTTAGGGGCTGGAATGTATGCATCATTGACGGGCACATTCGATTTTCCAACTCTAATTAATTATTTAGGTTCGACTAGTGTAGGGAAGTCTATTGCCACGGTTGTTGATAGAACAGATCCTTGGGTTCTTCCTTCCCACCATGAACTTGAAGTGCCCTTATCGGGAGTGGAAGTAGCTTATCAAGCTATCGTTCACACTGCTGTTGATTCCATTCCGGTCCCTCTCACAGTCTCAGAGGAGCTGGAAGAAGCCTATCTACCTACTTGGGCAGAGAACTCTTTGCATTCTAGAGACTGCTTAGATATGGTTTTGCCTTCTGATGAAGCCATTTTGGAAGCTATGTGCGGACGAGATAAGATCTGCGCAGATCTTTACCATCGATCCTATTTTCTTCTAGAGTTAAGCAGGATTGAGAACCAGGAGTTCCATATGAGACTGGCAGGTGATGTTGATACACCTATTAATCCCTTACCAAGGGAAGGAATATTTGCTGAGGGGAATACAGAAAACATTTCTGCTACTATTCCTATCAACATCTCTGCAAACCCAAACGTTGTGGAAAATGTACACATCGGTGCAAACTGCTCTTCGGAGGAGATTGCGATCTATACAACCTTGGTTAAGGAATTCCGCGACGTATTTGCCTGGTCATATGAGGAGATGCCAGGCATAGGTCCATCAATAGTCGAGCATGAAATCCGAACATACCTTAATGCCAGACCCGTTCGACAAAAACTAAGACCTGTCAATCCGCGTAAAGTGGCAGTTGTTAAGGCTGAAGTTGAAAAACTTCTGAAAGCCAGTTTCATTTACCCGATAGCTTTGACAGAATGGGTATCCAACCCCGTTCCTGTCGACAAAAAACAAGGGACAATACGCCTTTGTAATGACTTTAGCGATCTAAACAAAGCTTGTCCTAAGGATAACTACCCCACACCATTCATAGATCAAATCATTGATGCCTGTGCGTAGAGTGAAGTCTTTTTCGTTTATGGATGGTTTCTTCGAGTATAATCAAATTCAAATTAAACCGGAAGACCAACATAAAACAACTTTCATCTGTCCTTGGGGTACATTTGCGTACAAGAAAATGCCCTTTGGATTGAAAAATGCAGGGGCTACCTTTCAGCAGGTAATGAATTTTGCCTTTCATGACATTAAATCTATTGTCGAACCTTACCTTGATGATCTACCGGCACATTCTCGTAAAAGAATAGATCACCCAGATCACTTGCGTTTGATTTTCGAACGATGCAGATACTACAAAATGCGCTTGAACCCCCACAAGTGTGTTTTCTGTGTCGAGTCAGGAAGACTGCTTGGATTCGTTGTATCCAACAAGGGTATTCAGGTGGATCCTTTGAAAGTTGAGGCCATAGTAAATCTGCCTCCTCGTTCTATCAGGCAGCTTCAAAGCCTGCAAGGGAAGTCCAACTTCCTTCGACGTTTTATTGTAAATTATGCCAAGATTACTAAAGGTTTCATGCGCTTGTTGAAGCAGGACACCCCATTTGTATGGGATGAAATCGCACAACTTGCATTCAAAGCATTAAAAAAAGCTTTGTTGTCAGCACCATTATTGCGGCCGCCAGATTACTCTCATGAATTTATATTGTATTTGGCTGCATCTGAGTCGACCATAGGGGTAGTACTAGTCCAGGAGGACAATAAGCTCCAAGAGCATGTCGTCAACTATCTTAGTTGTGCTTTAGCTGGCCCTGAACTTAGGTATTCCCATGTCGAGAAGTTGGCATTAGCAGCTGTGTATGCTGTTCAAAGGTTGCGTCACTACATCTTATTGAGGACCACGACGGTAGTGGCAGATGTTAGTCCTTTCCAATATATTTTGTCCCGACGGATAGTTGGAGGCAAATTCAATAAATGGATAGTCATTCTTCAGGAGTTTGACTTAGATTATCAATCCACCAAATCCAAAAAATCCTTAGTTTTTGTTGAGCTCATCGTAGAATTTTCGGTTGAGGAAGGTGTAGCCATTGAAGAAGATTCATTCCCAGATGAGCATTTCTTTTTGATTTCCACCTCTGACCCTTGATATGGAGATATACTTGTCTATTTCCAAACTTTGAAGTACCCTGCAGCCTTCTCGCGGGAAGAACGGCGCAAACTACATGTACATGCAAAAAACTACCTCATTATTGGAGATACTTTATATCGTAGGGGGGTAGATTCCGTTTTGCGTCGATGTCTTACCCACGAAGAAGCAGAGACTGTCCTAAATGATTCCCATAGTGGAGCATGTGGGGGTCATTTATCTGTGTTAGCAACGGCCCAAAAAATCTTACGTGCCGGTTATTTCTGGCCCACGATCTTTAAAGATTGTGTGGAAGCCGTGAAGCGCTGTCATCCTTGTCAGCTTTACACCAAAAAGATGCGGTCGCATCCTGCTCCGTTGTTTCCCGTCATCTCAGTGGGCCCCTTCACAAAGTGGGGGATAGATTACGTGATGTACAACCTAGTCTCGGCTGGGGGGCACAAACATATCATTGTTGCTGTAGATTATTTCACGAAGTGGGCAGAGGCAATGCCCACCTGTAAAGCTGACGGGGAAACTGCAACCTTTTTCCTTTTCAACCAAATTATTGCACGGTTCGGTATTCCTAAAGAGATTGTCACTGACCACCATGCTAGGGTTTAGACAAGAACATTCGTCTTCTTTCTACCCTCAGGCAAAAGGTCAAGTCAAAGCTGTAAATAAAACCTTGAAGACTATTCTCAAGCGCACTATAAATGCAGCCCGTTCCAATTGGCACATCATGCTGTATCCTGCACTTTGGGCTTATCGGACCAATGTGAAAACTGCTACAAGGTTCTCTCCTTTCAAACTCGTTTACGGGGTGGAAGCAGTAACCCCAGTTGAATGTGAAATCCCGTCCTTAAAGATTGCTATTCATGTGTTACCTGATACGACTGAGCTTGAAGAACATTTGTTACAATTAGAACATCTAGATTAGCAACGTAGAGATGTGCTGACAGCAAACGAGGCTCATAAAAATAGGGTCAAAAATCAATAAGATAAATCGGTCAAACCTCGGATTTTTTCTTAAGAGGAGCTAGTCTTGCTCTGGGATCAAGACAAAGAACCCCTGGGGGTAGGAAAATTCAAGTCTATGTGTTTAGGACTTTATGTCGTGTCAAAAGTTTTGAAAAAAGGTGCATATGAATTAACTGATTTTGAGAAGAATAAGCTGCCTGAGCCTAGAAATGGGCGCTACTTGAAAAGGTACTATGCTTCAGCTTAGTGCTTTCTCCTATATTTTTATTGTATGTAACTTTATGTACAATAGTTCGTCACTTTGTGTTCTTATACCATCTGTTGGTTGTTATAGATGTCTTCCAAGTGGTTCGTAGATTTTGCAGATGGTGCTAGTTGCCACACTTGTAACCTGGCTTCAGCTGCATGGGTTATTTACTCACTCTCAGGACAGCTAGTTGCCTCTGGAGGCGCTTGCCTAGGTCCTGCTACCAATAATGTGGCCGAATACAGGGCTGTCATTGAGCTTTTATGGGATGCTTTGTCAAGTGGCATCAACCAACTGGAAGTCAGACTTGAATTTCAACTGGAGGTTTCCCGACTCAAACGAGCTTATCAGGTGCGGAACCCTATTTTACTACGTCAATTTATGCAAGTTAGGTTATTGGAAAGAAATTTTGAGTTTATTACATTCAATCATATTCCAAGAAATCAAAATTCATTAACTGATGCATATGCTAATTATATCTTGGACTGGCACTTAACACATTTTTCATAAAGATATACAACAGATACATTACAAAACACATGTAAATAAAACCAACAATATATATATGTGTGTGTGTGTGTGTGTGTGTGTGTGTGAATATCTGTCCATATAGATAGGTCGAGTTTCTGATCCTTAGATCCAGTCAGAACTGTATGATATACAAAATATACAAAAAATGGATCTAAGTCTATACAATGCTCTTAGGTCTAAGCTTGACCACCCTAGTCATCTGGACCACCCTGGTCCCCTTGATCACCCTGCTCTCGGGCTTCTTCAGCTTCCTCAGCTGTAGCAGCCTCAACGGCGTCAATGTAGACAAGCACTGCTCTAGACACCCGCCGCATAAGGCGTATCCGGATAGGTGGTATACCAACCACTAGCTCCTGCATAACGTTAGGAATATGCTCAATACGCAAAGTAGGTACTCTTTGGGTAAGCTTGGCCAGCTTTCCCTCAAGAAGCCTAATCAAGTTATGGTCTTCTTCAGCCACAAGGCCACAGGATGCACATACATACGTGGATGCCCAGTAGGGCGGACTGGTCCAATATTTGCGTTTTAACATTTTATAGGATTAAAAACTCTTATACATATGTATATATCTTTATGACTAAAATTCATAAAAATTTAAAAACTTGAAAACAAATATACCTGATGCTCCCGATGCTCCTCCAGGAGGGAGGACAAGGTTGGTGTGACCTCGGAAATCTATCCTAGCATATGGAAACTGCTCTAGTGCTAGTAGCTGTCGCTCCCACCATAAGTAGAAGTCATCGTCGTATACACTCTGAAACGATCCACTGCCTCCCTAGCGGAGCAAGATTTCTCTCCACCTACTCAGTCTAGGTTGACGGGGAGAACGAATTGATAATGGTACTGCAGGACTCAAACCAGGCACCCTCTCAAAGAAAAAGGCCATCAATATGCTAGAATAACCGAAGTTTTTCTGTCGGCTTCTTTTACAGTCAGAGAGTTGTTTCCTCATTATCGAGATTACTCCCGAACACCAGTCATATAGGGCTCCCTGTAGACATTCCACTGCAAGTCTCATTTGGTTTCGAGTTGCAAGGTGAAGTGATGACGACCCTGCAACCCTCACTATAGTGCTTGCCAATACCTGTAATGGCAAGCTGTGGATATGAACAATAGGGATGCAACTACCCCTCTTTTGAGTACCGGGCGCACAGTAAGCATCAATATAGTTCTGCACACTTAGAAAGTCACCGCCTCTATCGGTACCTTCCAAGTTAACCGGAGCTCCTCGTTGTGACAAACCAGAGATAAAGTAGATGTCTTCCAAGGTAATCTCTAGAAACTCACCTTGTAAGTCAAACATACCAAGATCATGATCCCAGTTGTTTATCATAAACTCTAATAGGTGGACATTGGATCGCATAGGTGAGGTACAAAAGAATTTGAGCAAACCACTTTGCCGGAAAGCATTTATCGTGGGGGCACTTTGAAGAGCATCTTAGTCCATGTCTTCATGCTCCCTCTCCCTCCACTCCAACACCATCTTTCAATCTGGTAACAAGCCGATAATCAAACATTAAATTCATATAAAAAACTTTGATTTTGGCCCTACATAGCCTTTTCATATCTCACGCAGCGTATGTGATTGTCCTTCGAACATGTCGTGTATTGTACGCGACTTGCCTTCGAGCAACCCGCGTACAAAACGCGTGTACGTGACTGTTTATATTCCATACCCGCGTACACAACGTAGCTATTTTGAGAATGGTTGAAAACATCAAATTTTTGCCAAAAATTAAAATTTGCTTGGATCAAATGAAAGAGCATGGGGAGTAGTTTTACCTAGCACTTGCAGTTTTGAGAATTGTCCATTGAGTTGTCCACAACGAGCAATTGAAGGCAGAAGTAAAATTTGTCTATATTGGGTAAAAATGTCAAATGGTGAGTTTTGATTTCTATTTTGAACTATTTATACAAATATTATTTCGAAAGTGGGTTTTAACCTATAGTTCTTATTTTTTATAAAAATCAAACTAATACCATGTCCTTTTTTCTTCAATGTAACAGATCTAAGGTCACTTGAAGTTGTTTTTCGCTCATATAGGATAGGATTTTGGTCATTCATATGCATTTTTGCATTTATACCTAATCCGTCTTAACCCTAGAAATACTACTTTGACCACGGACTATGGTATTTTAACCATTAGTACCTTGTTTATGCCATTGTTCTTCCGTGGATAGGGCTTTCCTCACATGAGTACCCTGGATTAGATCACATTTATTGTCTTTTGGTACTCATGCTGCATTTGTCATAGGTTCAGGGGAGTCTTTTCGCTATTTTTCACACCAAATTGAGCCTGATTTTGGTCTCTTTTTACAAGCTATCCTTTTAAAGACTTGATTGCCCTTATGGAGTTTCTTTAGGCCCAGGTCTAACTCCTCAAAATAGACTTGATTGCCGAGTAAACTTGTCCATTCAGGCTCGTTAAGAATAGGTGAATAGGCATCTACATTGGTGGTAGGTTATCTCTTTCTTGGACCATGTGGAATAATACGAGAAATGATCACTCTCTTTTCTATGGAATTGAGAAGAGTATTCTCAGGCATAGGTTTATTACTTTTCCAAACTTGAGGGACTAAATTTACGGAAAAGGAACACCTGGTATGAGCTTACTTTTCTCTTTTTCATGCTTTGGACCTAAACATGAAAAGGATTCCAAGTGTACTTGATGTCTTTGTCATGCTCATTAAACAACAAGAACAAAACATCGAGTTTACTGTTGTAAGCCCCATTCCTCGTACTCAAATGGATCTTTCCGAGTGATCTTGCTTTCTTTCACATTCGTAAAACTTAAGCTATATGTTGCTCTCGAAGGAGCGTTGGGTAGGAGGTAATTTAACTTTTTTTGGACCTCCCTAACTAAGTACGAAAAATGTTCACCTTTTCTTCTACGGAAGTTAAGAGAGTTCTTTTGTGGTATGTTTTATACTTTCTCAGCCTCAAGAGACTAAATTGGACGAAAAAGGACCCCCTTGGAGTCTTCTTCGGAGTTTTCAGACTCTCTAAATATGAAAACACCAAGTGAGCATGTACTAGTTCGGGCTCATAAAATCCATGAATCAGTATCATTATCAAGCATTATTCCCTCTTCTCTTCAAGCTTGTTAAAAGTGAAGAGAGACTTGAGTTGACTTTCCTGGACTCGCTAAAATTTAACAGGAAAGATAAGGAAGAAGTTTTCTTTTGATTCTCAGTCGGTGGTAGCATGACATCCTTGAACATATCACTCTCTGTACTTTCTAATACTCATGTCTCAGTGTTCACTTTCAGTTCAGCTATCACTTCGAGTTTCTTACTCCTCCACTTGTCCGTTATACCTAAGGAATCTGATCATGTCTCCTACATGACAGATAAGTATAGTTGTCTTATCTGCAAAGTTAAATGCTGCCTTGGGTCATCTCTATGTCGTGCTCACTATTCAAGGATTTATCCCTGCATCCTGATCTGTATCCTGATCCCATCATTATCCTATCTGATATTACTTGTGTCTCCCTTCCTTTATCTAGTTCCTAGTCACTCTTGTGATTCGTTGGAGGATCTATTGCCTTCCTCATCACAGTATGGTTTCTCATCAGCACTTCTTGACGACGAAGACCTAGCGTTTTTGACGATAGTACCTTAGGATTCACTTTCATTATTGGTGAATTCCTTTGCTTCAGTTGTTAATTATCACCTGTTTGGTTGACAATCTGTTGAATCCTATCCATGTTCGACTTCAACGTATCTATTCACATGGCCTGGATTGTACTGGTTCTTTTGGATTTTTGATGAAGACCTTAGGTTCATAACCTAAGTTGCGCAAGACTATGTTGTGTTCACTTACACAGTTTCCAG
Source organism: Pseudotsuga menziesii (assembly GCA_001517045.1). NCBI lineage: Eukaryota > Viridiplantae > Streptophyta > Pinopsida > Pinales > Pinaceae > Pseudotsuga > Pseudotsuga menziesii. The sequence continues at coordinate 95,259 of LPNX010177057.1, forward strand.
ATCTTTGAAGACTCATCATTATTGTATATTATGGCTTCGATCCACCTTTGTAATATACGTGGTCTTGAACCCGTATCATATGATGTACTCAAATATTGTAAAGGAGCTAGTGTTCCAGTATATTGAACATGGCATCCTCAGATATGACTTTGTATATGACATTACTATGTATTTGTTTCACATACTTCCTCTGCTCCATTGGACCTCTGAGTTCTCCAAGATAATGTATAATGTATTTCGGCCATCATTTTCCTCTGACCTCACACATTAGGGGGCATTTGTTATCAATCCAAATGGCACTTCTCCATCCGAGTGCCGACATTCTTTTTTAAATTCATATAAAAAACTTTGATTTTGGCCCTACATAGCCTTTTCATATCTCACGTAGCGTACGCCACTGTCCTTCGGACATGTCGCATATTGTACGTGACTTGCCTTTGAGCAACCTGCGTACAAAACGTGTGTACGCGACTGTTTATATACCCTACCTGCGTACACAGCGTAGCTGTTTTGAGAAAGATTGAAAACATCAAATTTTTGCCAAAATTACAATTTGCATGGATCCATAAGGGCGGGGAATCTTTAAAAGGATAGCTTGTAAAAAGAGACCAAAATGAGGCTCAATTTGGCGTGAAAAATAGCTAAGAAGACTCCCCTGAACCTATGACAAATGCAGCATGAGTACCAAAAGACAATAAATGTGATCTAATCCAGGGTACTCATGTGAGGAAAGCCCTATCCACAGAAGAACAATGGCATAGACAAGGTACTAATGGTTAAAATACCATGGTCCGTGGTCAAAGTAGTATTTCTAGGGTTAAGACGGATTAGGTACAAATGCAAAAATGCATATGAATGACCAAAATCCTATCCTATATGAGCGAAAAACAACTTCAAGTGACCTTAGACCTGTTACATTGAAGAAAAAAGGACATGGTATTAGTTTGATTTTTATAAAAGATAAGAACTATAGGTTAAAACCCACTTTTGAAATAATATTTCTATAAATAGTTCAAAATAGAAATCAAAACTCACCATTTGACATTTTTACCCAATATAGACAAATTTTACCTATGCCTGCAATTGCTCGTCGTGGACAACTCGGTGGACAATTCTCAAAATTGCAAGTGGCAGGTAAAACTACTCTCCATGCTCTTTCATTTGATCCAAGCAAATTTTAATTTTTGGCAAAAATTTGATGTTTTCAACCGTTCTCAAAATAGCTACGTTGTGTACACGGGTATGGTATATAAACAGTCGTGTACACGCGTTTTGTACGCGGGTTGCTCGAAGGCAAGTCGCATACAATACGCGACATGTCTGAAGGACAGTCGTGTACACTGCGTGAGATATGAAAAGGCTATGTAGGGCCAAAATCGAAGTTTTTTATATGAATTTAATGTTTGATTATCGGCTTGTTACTAGATTGAAACATGGTGTTGGAGTGGAGGGAGAGGGATGAAGACATGGACTGAGATGCTCTTCGAAGTGCCCTTCTTTGTTTTAGATAATAAGCGCTAGATAATTTCCCAAATCCCGAACTTCTTCAGATAAGCCTTCATTTTGCCCCTCCAACTAAAATAATCTGTAACATCAAGTACCGGCACGTCATTGCTTGATGGCTCTTTCTTTTCCTCCATTGTGTCTAAGGATCTCCTTCAAGCTTGCTAGGCTTGTTACGAAGGCCCGCTCTGATACCAATTGTAGACACTGAGAGGGGGGGTGAATCAGTGTGCAGCCAATTATTACCTTTTCACAGTTTATCAGGGTTAGCTACCAATTCATCAATTCATTTCTCTATCATAAACATTTCATAAACATCTTCCAGAACATCATTCATAAATCAAAAGCAGTTAAACCATCAAGGGCCATAACACAGAAGAACAAGCACACCATCGCTCCGCAGATTTGTCAGTCCACAAAGTTATATAAAGCCGTCCATATTTTCAAAAGCAATGCAGCATCTAAGTTCAAAAACACAGTACCTCTAGTCAAACTGTATCAGGTCGTTTGCTTGGAAGTTGAATGAAGACAAAGCAGCGTGTGAAGAACCCAAGCAAAGACAGCTTGGTTACTTGCTCCAAAGGCCCGAAATTTTGAGATCTAGCCAACAAAAAATAAATAACCAAAATCCTTGCTGTCACATAAAATCCACGCTGATAAAAATTGATGCCAATGAATGTTTAAAACAAATTTCTAATCAGAACTCCACGAATCGGCTCCTTCAGAATTTCAAGCTCCACGTATCTACTCATGGCTGTTATGCGGCTTCACCAAAAAAATCTCTTGCTTGCTGTCCAAAAAAATTTCCATAAATAGTTGCGATCTACTCCCAATAAAAACCGCAGAGCTCCTCCAAAAATTCCACATGAAATCACACTCCAAAAAAATGAAAACGTGAGGTCATATATATACTGTTTTTCTTCCTTAAATAAAGGGCCGACCTGCTAATAAAAAATTCAAATTAAATATGAGCCGACATCAATTTTTAATGAAAAATTTATATAGGGGCCGACTTGAATATAATAACTTTTTTTTTATGAAAAGAAATTTCTTTTATGGGCCGACTTGTCATTTCTTCAATACATAATACTTTATGTATTTTAGCCTTTGCTTCAGCGTCAATGCCATCATAAACACTATCTTCATTATTCGGATTTTCGATCTCTGTTGCAATTTAAGTGTTGCCTTAAGCTAAACTTCTGGCACCTGCAGTTATAGAGCAATCCACTTCTACATAGTTTGGCTTTTCAAGCCAGTCTTCTGTGAGCTTCAATTCAGCATCAAAACCAGTAATGCTATCATTTCCTTCAACTTGTGCATCATCTTGGATGCTTTCATCTTGAACTAAAACGTTGTCAAATTCTGCAATAAAGTTGCAGTCTTCATCATCCTCATTTTTCTTTTCAGCTATTGGTTGATTTCTCTTTCCTTCTATGCTTCTGAAGATTGCATAACATAATCATAGTTAAAACAACTGCTCCCCCTTACACCAAAATTCATGCTCAGAAATATCCCAAGCCTCTTTGGCTGTTGCAAATTTTAGGCAAAAAGCTCTCATACATAGCTTCTTGTATGGGACACAATGTTGTTGCATTATTCTTTTTAATAAGTTATCTTTCTGAGTTTTTGACATGGCCTCATAGATTCCTTGATCTGGTTCGGCCTATTTTTCATCATGACTGTCCAAATCTCATAATTTTTAACTGGGAAATATGAGGGATAAAAAACATTACACAATCCATCTTGTGACTGTACTTCAATCCTCAATGCCTGTCCCAAGTACCTCTGCAATAGCCTGATAAACTTTTTCTGCATCATAATGTGAACTCAATTAACTGAACAGAGTGGGATGTATGCTATGTCATGGCAAGAACAGAGATCAGCTGCCTTTCCTGCATCACAACTTTCTTGTGCCAAATCAACCTTGCCTTCACAATTTCTTCAAGGTTCTAAAAGCTTCCTCAACGTCTACTAGAACTTTCAAGACCATCTCTAGGGTCTTCTGCATCATTAGCTGGATTTAGCTGAGTCTTCAACACCTTCAGCAAAATGGTGGCATCAATGACATCAATACCATGTTGGCATCAATGACAATTTCATCAACAAATGATTTGCGGCAAAGTGGGTTGCTCAAATTCTTTTGTACCTCACCTATGCGATCCAATGTCCGCCTGCTAGAGTTTATGATAAACTATTGGGATCATGATCTTGGTATGTTTGACCTACAAGGTGAGTTTCTAGAGATTACCTTGGAAGACATCTACTTTATCTCCGGTTTGTCACGACGAGGAGCTCCGGTTAACTTGGAGGGTACCGGTAGAGGCGGTGACCTTCTAAGTGTGCAAAACTATATTGATGCATACTGTGCGCCCGGTACTCAAAAGAGAGGTAATTGCATCCCTATTGTTCATATCCGCAGCTTGCCATTACAGGTATTGGCAAGCAATATAGTGAGGGTTGTAGAGTCATCATCACTTCACCTTGCAACTCGAAACCAAATGAGACTTGCAATGGAATGTCTACAAGGAGCCCTATATGACTGGTGTTCGAGAGTAATCCCGATAATGAGGAAACAACTCTGTGACTGTAAAAGAGGCCGATAGAAAAACTTCGGTTATTCTAGCATATTGGTGGCCTTTTTCTTTGAGAGGGTGCCTGGTTTGAGTCCTCTAGTACCACTACCAGTTCGTTCTCCCAGTCAGCCTAGACTGAGTAGGTGGGGAGAAATCTTCCTCCGCCAGGGAGGCGGTGGATCGGTTCAGAGTGTATACAATGATGACTTCTACTTATGGTGGGAGCGACAACTACCAACACTGGAGCAATGTCCATATGCTAGGATAGATTTCCGATGTGACACCAACCTTGTCCTCCCTCCTAGTTGTTTTCAAGTTTTTAAATTTTTATGAATTTTAGTCAAAGATATATACATATCTATAAGAATTTTTAATCTTATAAAATGTTAAAATGTAGATATTGGATCAGTCCGCCCTGCTGGGCAACCACATATGTATGTGCGTCTTGTGGCGGGAGAAGACCATGGCTTGATTAGGGTTCTTAAGGGGAAGCTGGCCAGGCTTACCCAAAGAGTACCTGCTTTGCATATTGAGCATATTCCTGCCATTATGCAGGAGCTAGTGGTTGGTATACCACCTATCTGGATACGCCTTATGAGGCGAGTAGCTAGAGCAGTGCTTCTGTACATCGACGCCGTTGAGGCTGCTGCAGCTGAAAAAGCCCGAGAGCAGGGTGATTAGGATGATCAAGGGGACCAGGGTGGTCCAGATGACCAGGGTGGCCAAGCTTAGACCTAGGAGCATTTTATGGACTTCGATCGATTTTTTGTATATTTTGTATATCATACAGTTATGACTGAATCTGAGAATCAGAAACTCGACCTATCTATATGGACAGATATTCACATATATATATATATATATATATATATATATATATATATATTGCCGGTTTTATTTACATGTGTTTTGTAATGTATCTATTGTATATTTTTATGAAAAATGTGTTAAGTGTCAGTCCAAGATATAATTAGCATATGCATCAATTAATGAATTTTGATTTCTTGGAATATGATTGAATGTAATAAACTCAAAATTTCTTTCCAATAACTTAACTTGCATAAACTAATGTAGTAAAATAGGGTTCTGCACCTGATAAGCTCGATTGAGTTGGGAAACCACCAGTTGAGAGTCAAGTCTGACTTCCAGTTGGGTGATGCCACGTGACAAAGCATCCCATAAAAGCTCAATGACAACCCTGTATTCGGCCACATTATTAGTAGCAGGACCTAGGCAAGCGCCTCTAGAAGCAACTAGCTATCCTGAGGGTGAGTAAATAACCCATGCGGTTGAAGCCAAGTTACAAGTGTGGCGACTAGCGCCATCTGCTAAACCTATGAACCAGTCGGAAGACATCTGTAACAACCAACAAATGGTATAAGAACACAAACCGACGAACTATTGTACATAAAGTTAAATACAATAAAAATATAGGAAAAAGCGCTAAGCTTAAGCATAGTACTTTTTCAAGTAGAGCCCATTTCTAGGCTCGGGCAGTTTATTCCCCTCAAAATCAGTTAATTCATATGCACCTTTTTTCAAAAATTTTGACACGACATAAGGTCTTAACCACATAGACCTGAATTTTCCTGCCCCCAAGGGTTCTTTGTCTTGATCCCAAAGCAAGATCAGCTCCCCTTCAAAAAAAATCCGAGGTTTAACCGATTTATCGTATTGATTTTTGACCCTATTTTTATGAGCCTCGTTTGCTGTCAGTGCATCTCTACGCTGCTCATCTAGATGTTCTAAGTGTAACAAACGTTCTTCAATCTCAGTCGTATCAGGTAAACCTTGCACAATCCCAATGCTAAGGCTGCAGCCAATTACTCTGTAGTTGAAGATTTAGCCCAGACCCCTTGTGCGATGTCGGCTTTAGAGGTGTTACAGAGTTGTCCTGCCCAGCGAAATGCACTCTTAGCAGCCTTAGGCAGCATGGATTCATCGAGCCTCATGGCGAAGTTTAATTTGTTTGATGTCAAAATTCCCCTACCTTATCATGTGGCCTTATCGATAGATGTCATCCATGGCAGAAAAACCATTGGAAGGGTAGTTGTCGATGAGGGTGCTTCCACATGTGTCATGTCCTTGTCTTGCTGGAAACCTTGTGGATCTCCAGAGCTAGTTCCATCAAACACCCTACTTACTGCTTTCGACGGAAGGTCATTTCGTCCACATGGTATCCTACCAGCTTTCGAAATAAGGTTGGCAAGGAAGGCAGTGTCTATTGAGGTAGAGGTGATTGATGCACCTTTGGATTATAACTTGCTCCTGGGGAGAAGTTGGACTTATGCCATGTCCGCTATTGCATCGGCTGTACTCCAGGTAGTAGTGTTTCCACAGGAAGGGAAGTTGGTCACTGTAGACCAACCCAATTTTACTCGAAAGGGCCGCATGGAAACTAACGAGTCCACCGTGCCATTGGTTGATCAGGTTAAACCTGCTTCAGAGAGCTTAGGGGCTGGAATGTATGCATCATTGATGGGCACATTCAATTTTCGTAGAAAGGGGGGTGTTGGGAAACGTTTCCCATGGAGCCCCCCAGCCCCCAGGGCGTGGGAAGAGTAGGGGGCAAGCCCCAAACCCTGGGAGGCATGCCCCCGTGGAACATTGGTTTATAAACATGTTAGGCATTAATGTTGAGTCATATGGACATGTGCTAGGTCCCCCTAGGTTTTTTTTTTAGGTTTTGGTAAAAATAATTTTTTTCATAAACTTAGGCTATTTTTTAATAGTCTAATTGGAAAATTTGGAAATGTAATAAAAGTGTGGTTAGGGATCAGATTCTGCCATGGGGGTGTTTGTTTTCTAACTCAAAGCACCCGTTTAACGCAAAAACCCACTTTTCATAAGTTTTAAGTGATAGATTTATCACTTAAGTCATTATTCTCCAAAAAATCAAGTTTATTAATTAAAAAATAGAAATAATTAATAAATGGAGCATATTCCCATTTTCCTAAATCAATGGAAAATGCTCCAATTTGATTGAAATCAGTCTCATCGACTTCAGATTGGGTAGGCATGTCATCTCCATGACTTAAGTTGTTGATTGAGGTTGGTTTGAGAGGTATTAGGCAAATACCAAGTCAAGCATGCGCCTCTCTCTCTCTCCTCCAACACGTGTGGGTGATGTGGCAGAAGATGAGTGGGTTGGTGTGGTTTCATGAGAAAGGTGGCAATCAACTCTTCAGTTCTACTCGTCAACTCAGTCCAACTCTAACTCAACCTCACTTTCTCTCTTAGTCATGGATACGCCCCCTCTAGGCCTCTCTAGCTATAAATAAAGCACAACCCTCTCATTCCAAACTAGTGAGAGTTGGATGAAGAGCTGGTGGCTATTGTAATACTATTATTTTTCATTCACTTGCTGAATAAAGAAGTTTTGGAGGCTATACCATGTAGTGCTTGTATTGTATGGATTCCCAACGTCATGCTGCAAATTTGGTATCTACATTTTTTTCAAATTTTGTGCTTTTCTGTGTTCTAGCTTCAAAGAATTCAGTTGAATCAGTAAGAGTTTAGATTTGGCAAGTTAGATTACTTGCTTTGTTTATTCATATTGTGTATGCTCAAGAATCTAAGATTTTGCTTATATAAGATCATGCTTCTTTTCTTTCATACATATATATCTAGATCTCACGGGTTTGTGCAAGTTTTTGTGATCTAGTTGTAGGTTCCAAGTCCGTGAGGTGTGGATCAAGATTGACGCCATTCTCCATTCAATAAGCTCAAGACACTGTCTCTCGGTACTCCATAAAAGGGCCTCCTTTCAGCTTGCTTCATTCCAGCAACAAACCAACCTTCACCCCTCTTCCTCCTTTCTTAAAAAATTCGACTTTCTCTTGGTTACTTTGTTTATGCATGAGCTTCTAATTTACTATTTGCAAAATTTTTCATTAGATCTCATACATAACCATTCAAAAAGCTAGATCTCGTTTTTAAAAAAAGTTTCCATAAGCATTCTAGATCTAGTTTAGGAAAGCTTCATTTTTTACAAGTTACTGAAACTAGATTTAAAGGCTTGTTGAAATGCATAGTTTTTCCTTTAAATCTTAAAGTTAAATTTTGCAATCAAGTGCACATCGTATTAGCTGCCCCAAAAAACAAGCCAAGATCCTAAGGAAAGCTTGCTTTCCTTGGTTAAATTTTTGCATTTTTACATGGTTTTAACTTAGAAAAATTTCCAATTTTTTTTGCATTTTCCAAAGACACTTCTAAAGTATTTTTAGTCATTTTTAACTAATATTGCTTGCCGGTTTTTAGCAGGTCCATAAAAAAGGATAAGGAAACTCTGCCGGAAAACACAATTTTTGGACATCTGGAGCTTCCCAAAAGTTCCCCCCTCATCCGAGCTTCTTTTCTCTCTTTGTTGTAAGCCTTTGGATCCCAGTTAACAAGGACCAAACAACAATTCTTCTAAGCATTGTAACCGACCATAATAAAAAGATCTCGAGTAGGCTCTTTCGAGCCCACTCCCCATCCCCCCAGGGGGGATCCGCGTCGGTGTCCCTTTTTGCACCTTTTTTATTTATTTTTATTTTTTGCTTGAGTTTAGTTTGTTGTATTCATTTGCAGTATAGTATACTTTGTTTAATACTACAAGCTCTTATCATTCCATATCTCAAAGTAATACTATAACTTACCCCACGATTTCTCGAGTGACCCGAAAGGGGAAAGAGATTCATGGTAGATTAATTAGAGAACCCTTTTTTTTGTTCTTTCTTGCACTTTAATTCTAATTTCACTATAAAAACATTAATAAAATCCACCCCTCGCTTTCTCGATTGCGGTTCACTTGAATCTATCACTTTTTCTTCTTTTAACAACAAAACCATTCTTAAAATCCTTAAAATCTTTTAGACTCCGTTGTGTATGCTATGCACCAATGCAGTTCGCCCGAACAGTTGGTTGCATCAAAAGCAACGTGGGTGACTAGATTAATTAGTTTTCACGCATGTTATAACTCAAAATGACACATCTCTGCCTGTGACCACTTTCCCATGATTCTGTCGCATGTCGACACTTCATTGAAAGTCACTGAAAAAACACCTAACTTCAAGGACCCATATCTGGAGTTCTGTAACTCCGTTTGACCTCATCTTTGCACCGTTGGAAAGGTATCTGTGTTGGCTAAAATTTTCTAAAAGACACAAAAGTTTGAAAATGCCCAGAAGTACCCCTAAAATGAGTTTTTTTGGTGTGTATGCAAGGAAACCCGCATATGTACGCGACTTGCTATATATAATACTTGCGTACACCTTAAATATGCGACTTTCTACATTGCAACCCGCGTATACCTCCTTGTGTACGCGACTGTTGTCTCTGGCGTACACCTCCTGAAAATGTCAAAAAAATACGTATTTTGAAATTTGGGTAGTTTGGGTAGTTATGCAACTGACTCCTTCAGTTGTAACTACTTTGTCTTCGACCCTAACTCTTCATAAAACATATAAATAGAGGTAGGGAGGTCCATGAGAGGGGACTTGAACTTTTGTATTGTCATGCTGGAGGAATTGGGACTCTCTTTGCCCACACCTTTGCCCTAGAAGCATTCTCCTTGTGTTGCAGAGCTTGGAGGCTGAGTTCCTTGGAGAAGAGAAGCAGCAGAACCAGATCAAGGTTTCGTGAGGTGCCGAACTTGAAGAGAAGGTATACTTGTACTTTTTTTCAAGATTAATAAAGATGTGATGTCCTTCTTCCCAAATCATTGTTCAATGTGTGATTGAATCTTTGTTTCTGATCATATGATGATGTTAGTAAGATCATTATTTCATGTTTATTTGATTATCATTGCTTTATATGTGATCATAATGGTTTGAGGAAGGTATAATTCGTTTTGCAGGTCTCTTGGAGCAAGAAGAGGATTGAAGGACTGCTTGGATCAACCTTCGTTTGGCTAAGGTATGAACCATTCTAATCTCTAAATCTTGCTTATATATACTTGCAGAACCATTTGCATCTCTCTTTCAACCCCAGTACGTTAATGGCCTCTTAAACCCTAGCCATAGGAAACATTCCTTTACAACAGAATTGGCGACTCCGTTGGGGAGAGCCTTGTCTATTTGGGGTTCCTCTGTATTTCTTTCAGTCTTTTGTAAGGTTTCAGGTCTTTCTTGCCACTTAGGAACACTTTATCAGTCTGATAGAACACCTCCCCTACCTTCCTAAGGCAGTTTTTGACTTTCTTGGGACTTTTTCCACCCATATGCGAGTTGCAAACTTAACAGTCGCGTGTCTGGTTTGGTACACGTGACTTTCTATACTGTTAACCCGCGTATGATACGCGACTTGTCAGTGGTACAACCCGTGTGTGCTTGTACACGCGACTTGCTGTACTGTCAACCCGCGTATGACACGCGACCTGTTAGTAGTACAACCTGCGTGTGCCCCTAGAACAGTGTTTTTTCCTCATTTTTGTGTTTTTTTCTGCTGTTGTGGGTTGTTTGGTAGGTCTTTTGGTGTTCTCTGCAGGTGCATGAATATAGGGAGTTAGTGTCATCCCTTTTGGTTGTTCTTTATCTATGTGGTAAGCCTTTTTATAACATTCGGATTTTCTCTTTGCTCTTTCCCCCCACCCCCTTTGCTTGGCATGATTTTTGGCTTATGTTTCTGGTCAGCCTCTGTTAGTGATCTTTTTCTGAGTTCAGAAGCGTGTTGGTGTTTCTTTCCTTCTTCTTTTCGTGGTTAACTTCACCATGCCAAAGTAGTTGACTTGTCTCTTATGCAAGCCTTCCTTCTTATTAGGGTTTATACCGACTTTAGTTCATTCTAGAGTTTGTTTGGTGGTTGTATAGCAGAGTTCCTTTTGCTTTGTTCTTGTTATCTACATACTTTTGTTTGTAGGTAGTTTTTTCTTTTACATTTATAAAATAAAAATAAAAATAAAAAAACACATGTTTGCTTTATATGCATGTAGATTAGTTTTTTTAGTCTAGATTGCATGGCATATCATTGTTTTAAAAATAAAAATAAAAAGAATTTGTTGTTTTGTGGCTTTCAAGTTTCTATTTGAAAAAGAAAAAGAGAATAGTTTTTGCTTTTTGCATTTCATTTCTTTTTGTTTAGTCAATTTTTTTCAACTTTGAGTCAAAACACCACATAAGTTTCATGCCATTTACCCTCTGACTAAAAACAACCCTTAAAATAAACGATATAATTTAAAAATTATAAGTAAGTTTTATTTTATAGGGTCATACATCAGCTAGCTTAGGCTAGACTTGTGGAATAGGAAGTTTTAACTCTCCACAAGTATTAAATTTCAGACGTAGTTGGCGAATCACTAGGTAAATCCTCTTCTATGTTGATTGTATCTGGGAAGCTCCTCTCAAACGGGAGTTAAGCACAAGGCTGCGTGGATGCTTGGACTGAGGAGATAACCCTCTGATTCCTTGTCAAAGTGTAAACCAAGGTTTTTGCGCATATGGGGATTCTGTCTTAGACAGGGTTTCGGGCTTTGCTACCCTACCCATGCGTATGAACCAGGCTTGCGACTGTCCCCCCAGACTGTCAATATAGTTAAGGTAGCCTTTAGTCTCTTTGACATGTAGGGTTCATACACAGGTAAACCAGAAGGCTATTTCTGGTTGACCTTGGACGGGCTTGGAAGGTAACCCCGGTAGAAGGTGTGGGAAGGCAGTGGGTGATTCCTCCGCTTGTGCCTAAGAACATCTACAGGGACGCCAAGTAACTGTCTATCAGCTTTCTTCTGGAAAGCATATCTTATACCTATTTGTTTGTTTGACTTTAGGAATTTTTAGTGAGTGCTGTGTGGTTTGTCTGTACGTAGTTTGCCTTCAGGTGTATGCTTTGTACCTGTGGTTGCCTGTCAACCTTAGACTTTGTCTTGTTGTTTGAAACTATGGCTAACACTCCTTCGAACACCAACCAAGAGATCCCCATGCTGGGAACTCCTTGTACTATTCCTCTCACAGGGAATGTTGGTGTTCCTTTAATGGCCACCTTGAATTTACCTGAATTCACCCTAGGGCTACTGATGTGGTTGTTTTCCACTCCAACTGTCCTGAATGCTCCTGATGCTTCTCAAGTAAGTTCCTTATATCAAGGGCATAAAAACACTGCTTTCCCTTCACCTGTAGTTGATTCTCCTCTTCCTTCTACCTCATGTGGTGAAAGTACCGATACTAGTAACCAACAGTCTAAAAGGAGTAAAAGAAAGAGGAATAGGAAGAAGGCACATAAGAAAGAGGGCACCTGTTCAACCTCTGATGTTCAAGTGGAACCTCCCCATCCAACCTCTGCAAGTCATGTTGGATCCATCCACCCAGCCTCTGAAGTTCATGATGGGGGCACACACTCAACTGCTGCAAAGCATGTTGATTCTAACCATTAAGCCGCTGTTGTTCATGCTGGTGGTAGCCCATCCAACCTCTGCAGGTCATGTTGGACCTAGTCTTTCAGCCTCTGCAAGTCATGATGGGGGCATCCTCTCAGCCTCTGTGGTTCATGCTGAAGACAATCCGTCAGCCACTACGAGTCATGTTGACACTGTTGAAAAGACTACCCATTCAAAAAACAAGCTCAAGTTTCCTTGTAAGCTTTGTGAGGGAGACCACCTTACTTAAAAATGCCCTTCTATTGCGGAGATGCGAAGAGTTTGGTTTCATGGTCATCCCGTTTTTGAACATCCTGAAGTTTTTCAACAACCAGCCCCTCTTAGTCAGGTTGGACCCAGTCACCCAGCCTCTGGTGGTCATGCTGGGGGGGAAATATCAGCCTCTGTAGGTCATGTTGAGAGCAAACAGTCAGCCACTGCTAGTCATGTTGACACCATTGAGAAAACTGGTCATTCGAAGTGCAAACTTAAGTTCCCTTGTAAGCTATGCGAGGGAGATCATCTTACTCACAAGTGCCCTGCTATCGCAGAGGTGTGAAGAGTGTGGTTCGAGACTCAAGAATTTCCTTCTCTTGAGCAACCTATAGTTTCGCAACAACCTACTCAACCTTTGGTTGATCAAGTGGTCGAACCAATATCAGTTTTGGTTGATCCCACTCTTCTTTCGGAGAGTGATCCTGATGTGATTGAACCAATGTCACATTTGGTCAATCCCACTCTCCCTTCGGAGAGTGATTTTCACAAAGCGGTTGAATCGGTTCCATTGTCGATCAATCCTACTCTTCTTTTGGAGAGTGAGGTGTCTGCTAGTCACATTTTCTTCATTGCCAGTTCAGAACTTACTGAACAAGGGGGCACTGAACTCGTTTCGGATCAACCCCCACCAAGCTCTTGGATTGCTTCCTTTGATTGGGATAGCCTAGTTGAGCCGCGCCTTCCTTCTGATGCACCTTTCCAGATAAAGGTCAAAGTTGAATCATACACGATTGCTCGTTGTATTGTTGATGAAGAAGCCTCAGTTAGTATCTTGTCTACTCGTGCTTGGCAAGGCATGGGATCTCCAGCCTTGTGTCAACATCTAGTTAGTTACTGGCGTTTGATAGAAGAACTAGTATAGCCTTGGGAATTCTCACTCAAACACCTGTTACTTTGGGTGGGAAGACCGTCTTAGTTGACTTCATGGTAATAGGAGACCCCTTGGACTTCAATATGCTCCTTGGACGTGATTATGTCTATACCATGCAAGCTGTGGTGTCAACATTCTTTCGTGTGATGTACTTTAATCATGGCGAAGAAATTGTCACTATAGATCAGTTGGATTTTCTTGATTCTTCTCCTAACCCAACTAGAGACCAAGTCTTTCCTTTATTGATTCCCAGTGTTTCTATAGACACTATCTCGCCACAGGTGAGCTATGTGGCCTCATGTCCTTTGCGTTCAATTGCTACTGAGAAGCAGCCTCTGTTTTCATGCTTACCTTCTCGGGACTTGGTCCCAGCAGTTGACCAAGTGAGTCATCCTGTACAGACAATGGAGCCTACTCTCCACTCTATCGATCCATTTGAAAGTTTAGACATGTGTCCTCTCTCGGATGATCTCCTTCTTTCGGATGAAGCCTTCCTAGAGTCTTTGATACAATTTGATCTTCTATTGGATGTTGGTTTAGTTGTGACTAAGTCTAACCCTGATTTGCCTAGTAAGCCTGACCTTTCTTCTTATGTTGGTCTTGTTGAGTCTTTTGACTCTTCCTTTGAACAACAAGTCAGTGATCCTAATGAGTTTGATTTTTCTTATGAATTTTTCAACTATTGTGATACTGAGTTTGTTCTTGTAGACTCTATCTCCCTTGTTGATCTTTGCTCTCCTTTTGAGGTTGATCTTAATGATTATAAACCAGTGTTCCACCAAGTTTCTCGGACGCGGGGGCGTGGGAGCGGGGAAATGCACAATGGGGACGTGTAGAGACACCCCAAAATTTTGGGGTATTTTGGGAGACAGGGGGGCGGGGAGGCGTCGGGGTCCCTAACATAGGGGGGTCGGTCTCTAAAATTATAAAAAAAAGAAAAATAATAAAAATATGAACCCCAACATATAAACATATCAATTCTTCATCCCATCACCATTTGCACACTAGCATGCTTATGTTCCCGAAGAGTTTAGTGTAATTTAATGTAATCGTTATAGCCAAGCATATCATATCGATGTTTGTTTCTTTTTATTTGTTTCTATCTCATTTTAAAATGACCATTTAGTGTAAAAGCCTAAAATTTAAGATGAACCATTTCTTTTTTAAGTAAAAAAATTTAAAAAATCGAGGGTAGTCGGGGTCTGTCGGAGCCCCCCATTTTCAGGAGGGGCGTGTGGGAGCTCCCCAATCCGGGAAACTCCTAGACCTGCGTTTTCCCAAGTTTTGCAGAAAGGGGGGCGCTGGGAAACGTTTCCCATGGAGCCCCCGAGCCCCCGGGGCGTGGGAAGCGTAAGGGGCGAGCCCCTGACCCTGGGAGGCGCGTCCTCGTGGAACACTGTTATAAACCCTCGAGCCTTGGTGCTATAGAATCTTCTTCAATCGATTCTGCCTTGACTTTACTTTTTATAGAAGATAGCAAAGTCGCATGTGTTTCTGCCAAAGTGACCTGCATCAGATCTTTTCTTCTGAATATGATCCTTATGTTGTTGTTTCTTGGAGACAGGATTCTTAGTTGGATTCACAACTGTTTACTGGCCTCGCCTTGTTTAAGTTATAATTGCATTTGCATATGCCCTGCTCGCGCTTATGAGCCTGATGTCAGCTTCCACGCTTTTAGCTCTGTTATCCAACTTTTTGTGCCTTAAGTTGGGTTACCTAAGGAGCCGCCAGTTGACAGACTTGTTCAAAGTCTGATTCCAGTGTATCAGTTGATCC
>LPNX010177107.1:0-11575 GCA_001517045.1 Pseudotsuga menziesii
TAATTGAAATCAATATGCTCTGCTAGCATGGAGTCAACATATCTCTGATATAGAATGCCAAAGTCAAGGGTCCCTTTGAATATTGACGGACTCATTTTGAAACTTGCCAAAGTAACTCTTCAGGATTAGACATGAATTGAGAAAGAGACAAATCACTAAAAAACATAGATTTGATTGGGTGGTAGTAAGATAAATCAAACTACCAACCAATTTCCAATACAATGACTCGTTGACTAGTGGTGAGTCCGTTTAAGTTGAGAGTTTTATGCCAACTTCCATAGGTGTAGATGTAGGATTACATTCAGTCATTCTGAATTTTTTGAAGAGTGCTTTGGCATACTTGACTTGTGATAAAAAGATAGCGTGCTTAGATTGCAAAAATTCTACACCTAAACAATAATGGAGCAGGCTTTAATAAGTAATTTCAAAAATAGATCAAATATCAAATTTCACCTATTGAATCTTGTTGGCACTGCTTTTGGTGATGGGAAGACCATCAACATAGACAAAATAAGATCAATATATCATCGTCATTGTTTTTGACGTAGTAAGTGGGTTCATAATAGGTTTTTCTAACTCTAGAATCTCTAAGGTATTGATCAAGTTTCAAATACCAGGCTTGAGGAGCCTGCTTGAGTCCATACAAGGACTTTACCATCCATACAAGGAATTTACCAACCAACAAACCAAATGTTTCTTTCCAAAAAAATGAAACCCTTACGGTTACATCAAGGCACTTTTAACATCCATCTGTATATCTTCCATCCAAAATGAGCAGAAATGGATATAACTAGTCGAAAAGTTACCATTTTCGCTGTGGGGGCAAAGATTTCTTCACAGTACACCCCTTCATCTTGTGCATATCCTTTGGCAACAATACAAGCTTTGTATTTGTCTTAAGAACCATCTAGTTTATATTTGACTTTTAAAATCCCTTTACAACCAAGTGCTTTCTTCCCTAGAGGCAATGTGGACAAGACCCAAGTCTTGTTTTTCATCTATGCATCATATTTCACTTTCATGGAAGCCTGTGATTCAAGTTTTCCTTTGGGTTCTTCAAATGTGCTAGGTTCAAATACCTGACACAAAAACAATAGAAGTTAGAGAAAAAATTATCTGCTCACTGCCTTGCACAATTTGTTTCTTCAATCATGTAGTCTTTCCTTCTAGTTCCTTTGGCAACTCATCTTCTCAATATCCTTCCATCATGGTATAATACCATTTCCATTTCCTTTGTTGGCCCTCTTGGTCTTGCTGTGAAGATCAAGAATCCCTCTCTATTGTGAAGATTGAGAATCCCCCTCTTCTTCACCAAACCCCTCCTTGGAACTTGACTCCTATGGTGTTTCCGGCTCTGAGTCCTGTTTGATTTCAACACCAGAACTTGTTCTTGAATGAGCAACAATTTCCCATACACTAATTAGTACTATCCATAGATTTACCATCATCACAAAAGAATGATATTTTCTCATCTACAACATCTCTATTAATCACAATTTTGTGCGTAGAAACATCCAGTTATTCATTAGGAATGTTTTTCCTTGGGAATTTTGCAAAAGCAATACAACTGAAAATACGAAAATCTCTTACAAAAGGTTTTCTGCCTAACCATGAATCCTCAGGAGTGATATCCTACAAATATTTACAAGGAGTTTTGTTAAGGATGTAAACCACAACATTCACTGGTTTTTCCCAATATGGCTATGGTACATTCTGGCTGTGCACCATGCACTTTGCCATCTCCACAACTATCTTATTCCTCCTTTCCATGACTCCATTTTGTTGTGGAGTGTATGGAGTTGTATACCGCCTATGTATACCTTCCCTTTCGCAAGATTCTTTGAACTAAGTTGAAAAAAACTCACCTCCATTATCATATCCTAAAGCTTTCAATTGTTTACTTGTTTGTTTCTCTACCAAAGCTTTTCATGTTGCAAAATTTGAACAACAACTTGACTTATTATTCATAAAACAAACCCTAATTTTCCTTGAATAGTCATCAACCAGTAATAGGAATTACTTATCTCCATATATTGTAAGTGTTTTCATTGGACCATGCAAATCAACATGTACTAGGTCCAAAACTCATTTGTCTTGCCATGTTTTATTGTCAGTATCAAATAAAAGCCAATGTTGTTTTCATAACTGACAGCTTGCACGTATCTCTAACAATCCTGCACATACCTCTAACAATCCTGAATGGATGGAAGACCATCCACCATATTAGTCTTATTAAGTACAAATAAATATCGATAACTTAGGTGTCCATACCTTTAATGCCAGAGTACATTTGTATTCTCTATCACAGCTGGTGCATGTGCCTTTGTTATTTTTAGAATCAACCAGTCTATACAACCCTTTTTCACCAATACAAACTATAGTCACCTTGTTATCACGAGAGTAGTGACCATATATTTGCTTCCTTGAAAATTTACAAAAATATTAGGGTTCCTAGTTATCTCACTAATAGACAAGATTTTTGCTCATGCTAGGAACATATCGAACGTTTTTGAAAGTATAAGTTAAAGTATTGTTCAATATGACATGAACAACCTCACATCCTCTAACATAGTGAGTCCATCCATGACCCAAAGCAATAGATTCACTATTACTCTTATCTTTAATGAAATTTACATACCAGTTTCTGTGACACTTGTAGTAGTGAGATGCTCCTGAGTTGAATACCAGGCTATAGACTTAGTTGATTGATTATGTAATGCCACAAATGCAAAATCACCCATTGCTTCTTCTTCACCTCTTTCAGCAACATTTGCATGCCTTGATTTCATTTGACCACGTGCCAAGTCATATTGTTTTTTTGGCAATTTCTCTTGAAGTGTCTAGGCTTATTGCAGTAATAACATCTGAATTTGTTCTCTTTGATACATTGCTAGCATTTTTTTTTGTCTTTGCCTTTGAACTCTGCACTTAATGCACTCATTATAGTGGATGGATTTTATGCTTCTATCTGATCTAGCCTCCTTTCCTTTTGTACAAAAAAGTGTTAATAACTTCTCAAATGTAAGTTGTTGGTTCTCCCCAAGTAGATGTAAGGACTCAACAAATGAATCAAAGGACAGCGGAAAACTTCGCATCAACAAAGCAACCATATCCTCATCATCCACCGGCTTCTTAATAGCAAAAAATTGATCATTAAGATCCTTTAAGTGCAATAAATATTTAGAGACTGGTCCTCCTTCCTGTAACTTGGTGGAAACGTTAAAACAAAAGATTTTTAAAATACAATGACCACCCAACTTATGATGCTTGATACTTATTTTGGAGATTTGTCCACAGCATAGGTGCTACAATGGAATTTCTTACTTCTGGAACTAATGTAACTGGGACTGACAGTTTGAGAAGCATAAGTGCCTCTTTATGTCTTTTATCATAGTTTTTGGGATAATTTGCTGGTCTGTATTCTTTACCTAAGATCATAGTGGAAAAAATCGCAATTTTTCTTGGCTGTCAATTTTTCGGCCCGAAAAAATCCTGATTTTTCAAAAAATTGGACATCGGGAAAATTAGAAAAAAAAACAGGAAAATCGGCAAAAATCGGCAAAAATCGGCAAAAAATGGGAAAATCGGGGAAAAAACCGGCAAAAAATTGAGAAAATCGGGAAAGATCAGGGAAAAACGAGAAAATTTGGCAAATAGGGGAAAATCGGTAAGCTAATTTTGACCCTATTGAAGTACAAAATTTGCATTTTTTAATGCTTGTCGCGGTTTGCCGATTTTTTCGCCGATGTTGCCGAGAAGATGTTTTCTAGACCCTCGCTAATTTTTTGTTGATGCCGATTTTTTCCACTATGCCTAAGATGGTTTGTTCAAGATCTCTAAATTCAATAATGGTTAGTATCTTGTGACTCCATAAACTGTAATTCTTTCTAATCAATTTTTCACACTTTGGAAAGAGTAAATGATGCTAACTAGCCATTACTAACACAAATCGAAGAGTGAAGACTACAATTTAGCACAGGCTTACTACCATTGAGAGTACTCCATCCAATCAGTTTAGTAAACATCCTTCGTGTCGATAGTAGCTTTGAATTTCCACGCAGTGGCTGGGCAATACTTCCACTCTCCAATTCGCAGCATGTCATCATTCCTTCACACAGTAGTTTCATGGTCAATACCAAGGTGGTGGCTGATCCTCGATGAGCTTACTTTTATCATGCGGATACACCACAAGATCACAGTTATTGGCCCAATGAAAACTCCTCAATTTAGTAGCATATCAGGTCGCAACAGGTCTAAATGTCTACTTTCCTATATCGATATTACAGTAAGCAGATTTTGTAAAGTTCAAAGTCTACCATCAATAATACAAATTCCAGAAAAATGCAGAACATGGTCAATATTTACCCATGCTTTCATAGCTTTTAATATGCACCATGAGAGTCATACACCAGTTGCATACATGCAATGAGATTTAACCACGATTCCAGTGACTACAGGTGCCATGATCTCTTGGCAGATCATGTAAATTGCATCACAGAGATGTAATCACATATAGAGACCGTAAAAAAGGAGATAAAATTAATTTGATCTAAGAATGACTTTGGCAAGGTAGGCAGGTCTCGTTACAGTACTAAGGGGATTTTGAGAAAACAGATCTCACCGTAGCCTGGCTTCTCAAGTTTATTTCTACATTGTCACTGTAGACAGACATAAAAGAAAGAAAGCCAAGAAATAGTACATGTTCAACATCAAATTTTGTAAAAGGTACAAGGTTATGAGGGCAAGATGGCATTGTGAAAGGAAGGAAAACCAGATGGCATTGAATTTGCTAGGTGGTATTGTACAACAAGTTTAATATTTCTAGAATTAAATGGTGTTTTTGGGACAAATGATAATAAGCTAGGAAACATGAACACCCTCTAGAAAGTCTATGTTGCTTTGTGACACATACCTGCGATTTTGAAGTTAGTGTTTTTTGTTAGAGATGATCCTCTAGGAATAGAATGATTTTCAGAACAGAAGTATTTACTGAAACTTGATTAGCAAGTGATTGTGTGTGCGACAAAAGTTGTTTTTTCTCTGAGGAATTTCAGAATAGTCAAATTTAGAGTGTGATGTTGTTATCTAAATTGTTACAGCAGTAAGGTTGTCAATCACCAAGTCTTAGCAATAAGTAGTAAAATCAGATGCCTTTAAGCCCAAGATGACCATGGAAAACAATGCTTAAGAGATATTGCACAATGAGTTGTTCAAACAAATAAACCATGAAAATGCCAGCCTCGACCACGGACAACCAACAGATAACCAAAAATTCCGCCTACTGTGAATTAACAGCTCACAATCTAGACTCTGATCCATGCAAAGGGTCGAGGGCTTAAACATCAACATCAAACCCTGCAAACAGACTGGCCAAAGAACAACTTGGCCTCATACATTAGTGACCGAACAAGTGAAAGAAACAACAACAAAACAGTGATAGAGCTCAAATGTAACAAAGGGCAAGAAAAACACAAGGCAGAGTCACTCAACCAAACAACAATTCCTACCCATCAACCAAAAACAATGCACCAAAAAGGAAACATAGAGGAAGGTATGAGTCTACCTTTATCCAAACATAGTTGAACACACAATTTGGATGCAGTTCCAAACTTTTCAATAGCCAACAGTCAATCAACAAAAACACTTACAACCCAGGCTAACAGTCATGGCCAAGAAAGCACTTAACTGAATGTGCAAAGGGTCGAGCTCTCAACTCCTCAAAACCAAAATGCAAGAAGATGCTACAAGGGAGAGAGAAGGATAGGTTATGAAAAGCACTTATCAAAAATCAACCATCAGATCTCTCACCAACAGACCTGATCAAACATAGTACACCCACTGCCCCCATGCAACGTTAAATGCTATTCACTAGGGCTAGTACAGAGGTGTACAAGTGGTAATCCCAAACACAAATAGCCAAACACCCAAATCCCAAAGATGGCTTGGCAGGGCTAATCATGTCCAAGATCAAACTTCCAAAACCTAGTTTCTCAAAGCCAGTCATTCCAATGATTTTCATAACTTCCATGGGGTTAACACTAGTTAGGAACTTACAAGAGCACACATAAGACAAGATATCAACTAGCTACTGTAGATTTAAATGATATGAGTGCCAATTTGACATTATTCACTGTATATCTAAATCGTACTTGTCATCCTAGAGTATTTAATTGCAGAGCTCTGAACTGATTTTAAAGATTAGAGCAAGAATATCTTGCATATACAGGTGAACACAACAAATTGTATATAGATAGCAATGTTATTCATTCCTCAATCAGTGCTAGGTAAGCTACTGCATAAAACCAACTTATTGTTTAAAAAATTGCAGAAAATAGTCAACAACGCAGGGACTAGGGAAAATAGATGGAAATTTTACAGAAATAGAAATTTGTATAGCACATGAAGAAAACAAAAGTAGATATAGGCACCTGCATTAGTGCTCTAA
This sequence comes from Pseudotsuga menziesii, assembly GCA_001517045.1. NCBI lineage: Eukaryota > Viridiplantae > Streptophyta > Pinopsida > Pinales > Pinaceae > Pseudotsuga > Pseudotsuga menziesii. The sequence goes on from LPNX010177107.1 coordinate 6,446, forward strand.
CATCCGGCTTCTCCTTTAAACCATAGAGAATATCAGTTAGTTGTGACCTAAATCACCATACAGTATAAAAATATGTTGTGTGAAATTAGTTACAATTCAAAAATGAAGAATAATATTGAATTTTAAGAAGAAACATGAGCAAAATATGACATGTTATGCTTTAGTGCAAATTTTTACTTCCGTTTACAGTATGTCAATAATCTGTATTGGATGTCAATAATCAGGCATAAGAGATCCCCCGAAGTTTGTCAAGAGAATAGAAGATGTGCCGGAAGTAGCCCTCCCACCGGAAGAAACTATGCGGGTTGCTCTCTCCCTGGCAGATCGAGCCCTGATCGGGAAATTCATGGGGCTCTAGCCTTCGCCAAAATCCACTGATAGCTGGGTCCAAAGAAACTGGAGACCCCTCATCTCCAAAAACGTTGCATCATACTCCGTCGGAAGGGGATACTTCCTGTTTGAATTCGAAACCAAAGAAGACAAAGATCTAATTTTCAGGAATGGCCCCTACTTCATTTAACCTTTTGTTCATTTCCTTTTGTCCACTAAGAAAAGAAACAAATTGCTATCTAAACAATTGGAAGACCTTGTTTATGTTCGCGGCAATTTGAAATTGGCATTAAGCAGTGTTTCCAAAGATTCATCTAGTCCGATTGGCCCATAGTTTGAGCCTACTCCAAGTGCAGAAGAAGATGACCTTGGAGTTGGCATGGATAGTGACAATAGTAATAATCCTATTGTTGATGATGATAGATATTCACTTATAGATGAATCTGATCACAAATCTAGCGCCATACCACTGTTCCTTTGTTTTCTATGTTGGCTGCACCTTCTCAGCAAGCCATACAGCTGCTAAGTTTCAGCAGTTTGTGGAGGTTTCCTAGTAATTACTAATCTTTGATTAAGGAATGAAAAGCTGATTTTGTAGGAGAAATTACCTGTGTATGTATGAATTTTTTTTATGCTTCCACTCTTTACAGTTTCCAGCTATACATAGTGTGATTGATGCTATATTCAGGATTTAAATTTTCTGCATTGATTAATTTCAACAATAAATTGATTTGATAGAGGACACAAGGACAGCAGTCACCTAGGCTAGGAAATTTTACAGTGCATCCATGAAAAAACACAGATTTGTGATTGATGATATGATTAGAAATTATTTTTTCTGCATTAATTAAATTCTGGAATTAATTGATTTGATGGAGGACACAAGGACAGCAGTCACCTAGGCTAGAAAATTTTAGATTGCATCCATGAAAAAACTCATATTTGCAAACCAATGAGAAAATTGAGATTTCTGTTGTCATGACAGAGTATAGGAGAGTTCATAGTGACATTTTGAGAATGAACGAAATATCTATGCAATCGATATGCTAGTAAATTCTTTTGTATAAGAATGGCCATGTTATACTTTTATCTTTATTACATTATTATTACACTCTAATCATAAATAAAAAATACAAAAACCATATTAGATCGGTAGCCTTGCACTTTCTTTGTCCCCAGCTTGACAGGTTGCTGGTTGCTCAAAGGTACACTAGGTTATCTCAAAATTCAGAGGTTTGGCTACTACAATAACTGCATTCACAGACTTGATTCCACTAAGATAGGAAATGAATGTTGTTTCCTTACACCAGATATCATAGACAAATAGATTGACCTGTGTTAATATAGGAATCCTGGAATTGTCCTGCTGTTAGCTAATCATAGTAAATGCTATTGTTAACTGTGTTCTGTCAGTAATAGCTTGTGAAGCAGCTAGAAAACTTTACTGCTAATCCCATTTCCCATGAGAAAATATTAACTACTTAGTAGTTCTAGCCTTAATCAATTTTCTTTATATAATATCATCTCATACGCCAATTTTAACAAAAATATACCTCCAATGGTACTTACATTGGTAGACTCCTTGTCTCTGCTTTTTAGGAGCAACATTTTTTTCTTCCCAGCTTCACCAGGTCCTTCAGTGCCAATGATTGTCCCCTCAATTGCAGAAACTGTAACAGCTCTTTGATGTTAGCATGGAAATACAAATAAAGATTATTAATGTATATTCGACAAACAAGTAAATACTAAAAATCAAATAGAAAAAGCTAGGGAAAAGAAACGAATGTCATATTTCATCATGATAAAGCAAGAATTTCAACCATTTATGTTAAGAATGGGGTAAAGCGGGTATTAGGTAAATATTAGGAGGATGGTTAACATAAAAAAAATCATACAACCCTTGAAAAGCATCAATAAAGTACATCTAAGGCAGGCAACTTGTGTGGATAACAATTCCACCTCATATAGCACCTTTAGTCAGTGAAAAGGAGAAACATTATGGCCCCCCAAATAGATCCAAATTATAAAGAAGTTCACAAATCAAACAAAAGAAAGCTAAGCAGCCTTGATTATGCTTCAGTTAAACGTGGAGTTATTACCTGCATTTTTCCCAGATGTACCAGCAGCATCTTCAAGTGCCTCCAGACTGGAAACAACTTGTATTGATGGATCACTCTCAAGGTATTGTTGATCTTCTCTCCATGGAGATTGAACATATGTGGATTTGTCTTTGTTGGTTGCAATCCTTGTATTATCCCTCATCACATACTGCAGATAAAAAACGATCAGAAAAAAAAAAGATTTGGAAGGCCAAGCTCAATTAAAAGCTAATATATATTCTAAAACTAGGATTATCAAATAAGGAGCCCTTAGAACTTATGTACAGTCATCTTTCTAAATAACACAGCATAAGTTGCAATCAACTAATTTTAACTTCTAGGTAGTAATGACCAATGAATTGAAAAATTGAAAACCAGGAATGATTTTGACAAAGAATGCATACATATATCATAACAAAAAATCAATCAAAGTCCATCTAAAAGAAATCACAAATTAGCATTCCAGAGAAATTGAATATACGCCTTACTATAGCAGTTGTTGTCCGCCTCCTTTCTGGACCTCTCCTATGAGCCACTGAACTTGAAGAAGCTACAGAAGCCCCTCCAACCCTTCTGCCCAATTTTCCACTTGAAGTCGTTGATCGCTGCATAATCAAAAATACAAAAACGGTTAACTGAGAGACTGTAAACACATTACATAAATTTCTAATCTTCCAATCCTTTTAGCCCATAATGTGTTGGTTATTCTTTACAACAATCACAAAGATGGAAAATCAAGAAATCCCAAAAAGGCTTCTTTTACCACTGACATTTCACAAAATAAATTTCGACTCAAGCAAGCATACAATTATATTTCTCAAGGGGAAGAACAGGTCCTAAATTAAGAAAACTGTATCCTTGCTTGTTGGTTGATGAGTAAGGCCCTGTAATTGAACCTTTTCAAGGGAAATAATCGTCCACTCTTCAAAACATAGCTTTAAATTTTATTTCAATGAAAAGAAAAGAAAAAAGACATCCTGTGAATGTTCTCCTTTTTATCTATTCCACACTAACTAGCATGTTAAAAGACAATGTTGTCAGAATCAGAACCAGAAAAAAAAACTGGTTGAGGAACTTGATTTGAGGCTTTGCTGCACATGGGTGGAACCAGTTATCTGATGGTTGGTCTAGATTGGAAATGGATAAACTTCCCAGTTCAGAACAGAACCAGCCTCCACTTCTGGCTCAGCAAGCAGTTCTCAATTTATTCTTTAAATTGCTTTGGACCAGCTCCCCCAAAAAACTTGTTAAGTCTACTATTTAAATTTGATGAAAAAGAACATTTGGATGAAGGGAAATTTCAGCAAAATAGCAGATTTAGAGAAGACAGAATTTTAGATGCTTGGAACAGCAATTACAAACTTGGAGCAGCAGTGGGTAGAAAATTAATCTGTTGAATCAGAATGAGACAAAGTCATTTTGAGTCATAGGTTACTTCTGCTTGCAACAAAGTAGAGTGTTCACAGAGATACAGATGATCCTCTATGCAAAAAAATATTTCCCCTAGCCTGGAACAGATCCAAGATTTTTGGCAATATGTTTCAGACGGATGAAATCTATCATTCCAAAGAGGGATCCCACATTAAAGTTCTAAACAATGAAAGGAAAGTCCAACATACAAAGAAAGAAAGTGAACATGCAGTTTTGCAATCGGCAATATATGCATTAATTGCTAAGTGGTATGTGGATATTCCAGTTAGAGCATCTCCAAATGATAATAAAATGGTCAAGGAGGAGTTATGATCTGCTATTGCATAAATATTTACCGTTGATTGAAGAACCATGGGACACAAATAAGGAAGGTACAATGCTGCAGCATGCTTTGGTTGGGGCACCATGCACATCTGTATGAAGGCATTAGCATGGATAAAACGAACTCAATGTTGTGGTGGCTAGAGGCAGAGAACATTGCATAGGCTGATTAAGCTCACTAGTGGCTGATGATACCCTCAAATGCTTTGTTTAACTTGCCACTCCACACCTTCAGTGAGCCAAAGGACAATGATAGTGATATGAATACTGAAAGTAGCATTAATAACACCTATGTATGGGGGTATAGGTTTCAGGAACAAATAGAAGTTCCCCATGTCGCACGTGACCATAACTAAACCAAAACAGGGTCATACTTCAATAGGATTTGATTATCTACATTCCACAACCTATCAAGAATGACACCACTAGTATACAACACCCTTAGACTCTACACGACATTGCAACAACCAATTGTATCTGCAAGCCGCCATGGAGAATCTACTAGTCAAAATGGTGTCTTGAGACTTCACCAGAGGATTGAACAGGGCCACAACCACCGAATCTCGAAAGTGATCCTCCAAGGACAATAGTCTACACCCTACAATTTTGATGAAACTTCCTAATCCAAGATTCCAAGCATTAAAATAAGACAGAAAAAAGTTCCCATGCTTAATAATTGATTTTGTTTGACTGAAGGGAACATTTTTATTAAGGTCATGATAGAGGAGTTCAATCAACTTCAACAATCAGGCATCAACACTGCCAACATCAAGGTACATAGAGAGTTTGATGTGCTTGATTAAATTCCAATCCCTTGCTATTATACATGATAGAATCTAGTGGAAACGTCGCGATCCTGAAATCCTGAAAACTAAAGTCTTATGAATTCTGAATGGGATCTAAAATTCTACTTTTTGCATATGAAGTCCGATGAGATCGGACCATTCTC
>LPNX010177126.1:8950-33952 GCA_001517045.1 Pseudotsuga menziesii
CGTTGTCTCATTTGCAAAGACTTGTGTATTGGCCTCGCATGAAAGACATTGTAACAAAGTATGTAAAGGGGTGTGTGATGTGCTCTACTTGTAAGCCCACTAATAGAAAATTGGGGTTGTACTCACCACTTCCTGTTCCTTCCCATCCTTGGGAAAGCATTTCCATGGATTTTGTGGGGGGTTTGCCTATGTCTAGGAGGGGTCATGACTACTTGTATGTGGTCGTGGATAGGTTTAGCAAGATGTGTATTCTTATGCCATGTAAAAAGAAGGTCACTGTAGAGCAGATTGCTTCTCTTTTCTTTCAGCATGTATGCGTTCACTTTGGACTTTCTACATCCATTATCTCGGATCGGGACTCCCGATTCCTTGGAGAGTTTTGGACAAAGTTATGGTGTATGATGGACACCAAGCTGAAGAGGAGCACCGCTTTCCATCCAAAGATGGACGGACAGACAAAGGTAGTCAACAGGACAGTTGTCCATTTGCTTCGAGGCTATTGCAACAAGCATCCTAAGTTATGGGATGAACAGATCCAGTATATGCAGCATGCCTACAACAGGGCTATGCACTCTTCCACTCAGAGCTCGCCATTTGAGACATGCTTTGGGTACTTGCCAAAGATTCCATTGGACTTGAATTATGGGAGAGAGGTTGATTGAAGCACTTCCAAGGATGAAGACAAAGCCCGCAGGTTCATTCATAGAGTTCAACAGGTACATCAAGCAGTGCAAGCGTAGTTGGAAAAGAGTCAAGCCCAGTATAAGGCTCGCCATGACAAGCATAGAGTTGATCATCAGTTTCAGGTGGGAGATCAAGTGTGGCTTCACATCAGCAAGGAGAGGATGAAAGGAGAAGGCAAGAAGCTCAAGCCTATTAGATATGGTCCCTTCACCATCTTGGAGAAGATTGGGACGAATACTTTTTGCTTAGAGCTACCGCCATACATGCAGATCTACTCAGTGGTGAATGTGGAGAACTTGAAACTCTATGAGCCTCCCATGATCATGGATGAAAGGGAGAATGTCTCATTTCCATCAGTTGATGAATTTGCTCCTGAGTACATGGATGAGCAAAAGGAAGATGTCATCTTGGATAGAAGGACAAGGACTTCTCGCAGAGGTGATGTTGATTATCTTCGAGTGGGCATCAGAGGCACTCATCCAAGCAAAGCCAAGTGTATCAAGAAGAAGAAATTTAGGGAGCAATTCCCTCACCTATCTGTTGATTAGTAAAGGCTTTTGGAGGCCAAAAGCTTCTTAGTGGGGAGGAATGATCCAGGAGGATCCAAGAAGGAAATTTTTTTGAAGTCCTCCAATCTTAGAAAAACTAGCACCACATCGAAGGGCTCATCGATACAATTCCAACGGCATTCGTTTCACCTCAAACGGACTTCGTATGAGAAAGTTATCGCGTTCTGTTGTATTGGTGAAACAGGCAAATTTGGCAAAATGGAGGTGCCATGTGGCACCATTGATAGGGTGACACGTGGAATCTGTACTGTATGGGCAAGGTGACATGGAAAGTGTATAGATCAATCACAAGGTGACATGTGGCAGTATGATCTGAGTTGGCATACTGCTGACTGGGCATACAGACGGTGGCGTGGCAGTGACTGGGTGGTTGATTGGACGCTGACTGGGCATGAGGTGGACCAATCGCAGGTTTCCACGTGGCAGCACGGGATTGGCCAATATGTCTAAGGCAAAAATTATGGCCTCCGCGGGGTTTGACCCTGTGTCCTCTCTTGTATAAGCGCTCCGCCTTCACCACTTGGGCTACATATGATCATTGGTATGTTTGTTAAGGTTTTTGATTTAAACTTAAAGAACAGTTTGTAAAGACAGAAAAAGGGGCCGGAGCAAGCCCCGACCCATGGTGTTCAACGTGACAAAGGTTACCACCCACGAAGATCACGTGGGACGCACCACTCCTCAAAACACGTGCATAACAAACTTTAAAACATATTACATGCCACCTAATATGGTTGGAGCGCCATGTGTTACATGCCATAGGGTTGGAGCGCCACCATGGCATAACAAACTTTGTGTTAAAGATTTAAAGTGGGTTCGCACACTTTGGTCATGGTTTTTTTTTTCCACATGTGCCATTTTAAAACGTTGGTGATGGCATTTAAAAGTGGGTTTTTTTTAAAAACATTATGATATATGAGTTTAACCATACTTGGTATAGTTTTAAACTATAACCAAGTATATGGTTGGAATATTAAAAGGGGAACTACATAATTTAAGAGCCTAATCAACTTGGAGGTTTTCAACTATATGCCCAATTAGGCAAATTTGTTGTAACTGAGAATTCATGAGGAACATGTGAAGGGGGTCTTCTCAAGCTATATAAACCCTCTTATTCTTCATTTGCCACTCATGCTTTGGAGTGGAGACTTTGTAGCTAAAGGAGAGAAGGGAGATTGCGTAGCTCTGCAGGAGGAAGGTACGAGTGTTTATACTCGTTTTACACCATCTTTAGGCTTCGGAGTTGTTAGAAGCAGTCTTGTTGTGTTTTGGGCAGCGGTTCTCTTCCTGGAAATTGTCGCTAAGGCATCATTGTATCATTGCCATGTATTTTGCCTTATGCTGAGATTATTGATCGGCCCTCCTATTGAGAAGCAGGCTCGGAGACATAGTCCATCCTGGACGAACTCCGTTATCAACTTATTGTCTTTATGTGCGTGTTGTCTATGCTGTTTGGTTCTCTTCTTATGGATTTGTGAGCTTCATTCATGCTCTTTATGCAATTCATGTTAACGTCATAGAGTAGCAAAGATATTGTTTTCGGATCACCCAGTTGACAGGTTAGTACTAGGACCTGAGCTATTAAAGGAGATGGAGTTAATTGTGAAGCAGGTACAAGGTAACTTGAAGGTTGCACAAGACAGGAAAAAGTGCCAAGCACATCTTAAACGAACTCAGAAAGAGTTCCAGGTGGGCAAACATGTTTTAATAAGGATAAAACCAAAAAGAGTGCTTTAAAGTTAGGAAGTTGTGCAAATTTATCACCCAGGTACTGCAGGCCTTTCAAAATATTGTCTAGAATTGGACAAGTGGCATACCAACTGGATTTACCACCAAATCTTAAAGTTCATAATGTTTTTCATACATCTATTTTAAAAATACAGTGTGCATGATGCTACTCATGTTATAAATTGGAATGATATACAGATGGAACCCGAAGGAGATTTTTTGGTTGAACCGGATTGTATCCTCGACAAGAGGGAGATCTTGCTTCGGAATTGCACCATTGGGCAGGTGAAGGTGCAATGGAAGCACCTTAGTCTAGAGAAGCAACCTAGGAATTGGAGAGTCATATGCGGGCAGCATATCCAATTCTGTTCTAGGGCAGCTCTGAGGATGATGAATAAAATAACATCGAGGATGATGTTATATTTAAGGGGGCATGTAAGTCACATACCCCAAATTGCAAAAACATTTTATGTTTAAGGAGACATTATATTTTATTTTTATTGTAAATTTTGTGATTATTGACCAAGTGGGGTCAAGGATGATTGTAATTAATTATGCTAAATATTTTATTAGTAATAAATAAAAGATGAGACAAATAGCTTAAGGAGGCTGTTAAATGAGTGTCTACTGGACACTTGGTGGAATAGGATGGGGTGAGAGCAAATTGACACATGGCATCATCCTCAACCACTTCTAGCTATTGTAGGAGGCAACTTCCCTATTTTTTTGGTCATGTTCCCCAAGAAAGTGGAATAAGAGAAGGTGGCTCATTAAGTGAAAAACTGACCAAAAGACCTAAGCATGCTTATAAACTACTCATCGAATTCAGTAGAGGTTGTTCAATCTTTACTTGTGAAATTTCTGAAGTGAAATTTTTGCACAAGATATTCGATGGAGGGGAAAGGCAGAATTTTTTGAGTGTGAAAGTTGTTTTACTGAACTAGTGCTGCTGATTTTTTGAGTTCTTTACTGCATAAGACATAAGTATTACCGTTGAATACTTTTGTGGAGTTGCAGGGGTTTTATATCTCATCCTCTCACCTAATTCTTTCAACCAGGTGGACCAGTGGATAGGATCGGGGGTCCTAAGACTAGAAGCTAAGCTACCTTCAGGAATTAGTTGGGTGGAACGGGCTCCTTAGGCTATTGTCTCCTCTACGAGTTCTCAGGTTCTAAATTGTTATTTTATTTTATCTTATGCAAGTATAAGTACTAGAATGAACGTAGTTAAGATAGATTTATTGTTATGTCTGCATAAGTTTGTTTTTTGCAAATTTAGACAGTGTAAACTAGATTTATTCCAAGAAGTTACCGGTTAAAGTTATTGAATAAATGTTCTAGGGTTAGATTTAATTGATTAATGAATGGATTACCTTCCTGTATTTTTCCGCTCGCCTTATAGCAAAGTACTCTAGTACAATAGGTGTTTAGATGAATGATTTTATTAATTAAGATGTGTTGAAATATTTTACTGTTGACGGTAATTTAGGAATGATAATAAAAATCCCCTGAATCTTTTCCAGTTATATATTTCTATTGGCTTATTTTTTTTAAGAACCAAGTAACTGTATTTAATATAACACATTATTAATTTCTTTCTCCAGAATTTATAACATATAAATATATAATTTATAAAATATTACAAAACAGGCAAGAAAGCTTTATCAAGTAACATTAGATTTTATAAATAGTAAAATTGTAATTTTAGTAGTAAAATAAATATTACCAATAAACTATTATGTTAATTATAGTAATAATAGAAATACCAATTATTGTAAATACTAAACTGTAAAACAACAAGTAAAGCACTGTTATAATTTAAAAATTATATTTATGGTAAAAAACCCTAAAACTATTAACATAAACTTTCATCATAGATTTCTTTTAAAGATAAATAATTTATCTACTTTCTTTTATTCACATTGCTTACTTAAACGAAGAACTAAGAAACTGGTTAAAAATCCTTCTTATTATTTACAAGTTAAAGGAAAATACTCCAACTTTTGGCCTAATGGCTTTGCCTAGTTATAAGTCTTCCTTAATATGTTTCCGTAACTTAAAACAATTGTTTTCATAAAAATAAAAACCTATTTAATCTTTTACCAATAGTTTAACCACTATTATAATTCAAGACATTTTATTATAATAGATTTTTATTAAAATAAAGATCCTTCTCATGTAATGACTGCGTTAAAACAAAAGAAACCCTTAAGTTATATTATCATCATTTCCAGTTCTGAAATTGAAAAGCAAAACAAAACCAGAGCCATATTTTTTTTTACAAAGCATAGGATCGAAGTATATTATCACTTTCGAAAATAAATATTAATTAAAACTATACAAGTTTTCAAAACCCTAATATATCCATTAACAATCTTTTATAATAGTACCAAGCCATACGACGTCCTAAAACCTAAGCAACCAAACATTACTGACGGCCGTGGAACTCGCCATCAAGGAAGTAAGTTTTTCACACAATCTCGCCTTTTTAGCCATACAAATGTTTGTTGAAGAAAACCTCAAGGTGTATAACTGAGTCTTACCCGAGTCAATAGGTGTAGTATTTAGTAGCTCAAATCCTGTAGTGTTTCAAGTAAATGCTCCCACCCTTAGTTGTATATCGGCAACACTCCACCTGCAGCCACAATAAAACGAACAGTAACAATACAATATCAATATACTAGTTTACATTATAAATTTTCTATGTAAAAATTTGAAATTCCAGGGATAGGAAAAGAAATCTTACCTTGTAGCGTATGAGCTCACTTCCTTGAGTAGTCTTTTAGAAAACCCCTCTCGAGAAACGCTCATATCTTCAAAGTAAACACTACGTTTCGAACACCGTAAACGAGACAATCCTCAGTTCTCAAATTTCGGCAAGAAGTGAAGGATAGAACTTGCAACGCCACAACAAAGGCCACGATGGCAAAGGATACATAGTTGCAAACTTATAAACGCCCCTTTTAGGATGAACCACAACTTTTGATACGGGGGCCGAGAAGGCTGAGAGCCTATCGGCTCAACCTTCCTCTCTACCTAAACACAACGAAACGATAGTGAACTAAAGTGAGATTTTAGGTTAAAAAATGGATTTTTATATGCTTATGGTTTCTTCTTTAAACCTCTCTCCTTGTTTTGATAACACATGGAACCCACTAGCTTTAAGATATTTTAGGTTTTGTTATAGTTTAAAACGATGCGCAACCTTGCAAAATAATTATGTGTTATTACTAACATATAATTTACTTTTTTATAAGAATTTCATGTAAACAGAAGTTTCAAATGATATTAGTTATGTATACATGTTAGAGTTTTAGATAGGATAACGTTTTAGTGTATACATCGTTTAAGAATATAGTAAATACATTGGATTTATAATACATATGGCTAGGATAAGCTTATAGGTTTTCCTTGTAATTCAATATTCATGCCTTTGCATAAAGGACTTGCATCAAGGGAAATCATATACTTAAACTAAGTTAATAGAAGATTGATATACAATAATTTTAATGGCAAAAATTTAGAATTTAGAAGTTCTATTTCCTAAATCAGCATAATGTTCATAGGTATAAATATATGGAAAGGAAATAAATGTTTTCAATACCTTAAATAACCATGAGCTAGATGATTTTACACTACTTCACACGTATAGCATAGTTATACAAACTAGAAGAGTTCTCTAAAAATTTATCTGCTGTCGAACTATTTTAATCTTGAATCCGAATTGGAAGTAAAAGGATTACCTGTAAAGGACATGTAAAAGAACATCGTTTGACTGCATTAGCTTCAATAAACTAAGTAAGCTTCAGGCACAACCCAAAATCCCCTTCGGTAAACAAGAAAACAACTTTTAGCACCCTTCATTCACTAGTAAGTAAACAGTTGATCTCAATACTTTACTTCTCTAGCTCTTTAACTTTATAGATCGATCTTTCAATACATTTCTTTTGGATGTTGTTACTAATGAATGTATTTATATATTAGTAAATGATTCTTTTTTTGTAATATCTAGTTTTAGATATTTTAAGAATGTTAACTGTTAGCGGTTAAGTTAACCTCTTAGGCGATGTTTTAAACATTAATTGTCGCTAGGAATTTTTTTAATTTTTATGAAATTTTGGAGTGTTACACATAGGGGCCAAAGGGAGTGGAGAGCCTCTTCCATTTGTAACTATGGGTGCAAGGTAATCTGCTACATTTCATTGTTGATAATGGTAGTCATAAGAACATCATATTGGTCAAGGTCGTCAAAGGATTGAAGCTTCGGATGGTTCCACATCCCCAACCTTACAACATTAGTTGGTTGAGACATGGATGAGACATTCGCATCAGTAAATAGTGTCTCCTATCCTATGACATCAAGCCCTTCAAGTATGAGGTAATTTGTGAGGTTTCCCCACTTGAAGTTTCTGATTTTATTTTAGGACAACCATATATGTAGAAAAGTTGAAGAAGAGAATTTCAGATGTCCAAAATGGGAAAGTGTGGTTCCGCAATCCAAAATATTAATGGTCAGGAAAGAGTCCACATGAGATTGACAACGTGGAAGAAATATTGTGTAAAGAAAATTGAGGAAGCAATTTTAAGTAAATTGGAAAACCCACAATCTGAAATTTGCATCTGATCTAAGATCGACGATCAGGAAAGATTCTGCATGAGATCAACAACGCGGAAGAAATATTGCGGAAGCACTTTTAAGGAGTTTGGAAAACCCACAATCTGCCATCTGCATATGATCTCATATCAATGGTCTAGGAAGATTTTGCAAGAAATCAATGGTAGGGAAAGACCATTGCAAAAAGTACCTTGCAGAAAGGTAGCCGGGGAAGGAAAATTGCGGAAGGGCCTTTTGAGAAAATTCAAAATGCGTGCCTGCAATCTGCAATCCAGATCATATCAATGGTCTAGAAAGAGTTCACAAGTAATCAAAGTTGTGGAAAGTATCTTGCCGAAAGAAAACTGCGGAAGGTCGCGACTGGAAAACTAAATAGTAAAAAAATCGATTAACAGAGAATTAGTGTTGAATTAGTTTAGTTGTCTTGGAGAGTCACGATGAAGGTAGGTGACTGTTGAATATTTTAGGGTATATAAACAATAGTTTAGACCTTCAAATATTTTTCTCTACACTTTCAATTGATAGATCGATTGAAGAGCTATCAAAGACCAAATTACCATATGAGGGAGGTTGGGAGGCGCTAGGGAAAGCAACAGGCTTGCTAGGGGGTCGTAACCTCCTTCCATTTGTAGCTGGTAAATATGGTGTAGTAGCATCCTGTCAGTAGTGGTTGACAAAATAGGGGGTCGTATCCTCCTTTGAGTAGTTACTGGTAAATAGGGTGTAGTACCATCCTTGTCTATAGAAGTAGGAAAAAACTATTTGTAAATACAATTTTGCAGTAATAGGAAATATTGGTGGTTTTACCCAATTGGGATTCCACAATAAATTTGTGTGTTGTGTTTATTTTGTTGATCATGTGTGTTAATGAATAATTTAAAGGTGTTTTAAATTGTTAAAATTTATCAATACCGATTCACCCTCCCCTCTTAGTATTGTCCAATATTCCAGCAATTGGTATCAAAGCAGGATCCTTCACTACAACTTAACCAATGGAAGGAAGATCTTATTAAAAATCACTATGGATCAACAAGAAGGGTTAGCCACCAACAGACCTCCACTATTTACAGGAGATAATTATGCATATTGTAGTGTAAGAATGAGGTTCCATCTAGTGTCTCTTGGATATATAGTCTAGAGATCTGTTGAAATTGAGTTCAAATTAACAGACAACATACCTACAAACAGAGATGAACTAGACCGATATGAGACCAATGCAAAAACCCTAAATGCAATCTTGAGTGGGTTAACACAGTCAGTATTTGTAAAATTTATGCAATGTAAGACAACCTACTAGGGTTGGGAGAAATTAAAAACTGTTTATGAGAAGCATCTAAAGTAAAATAATCCAAACTTCAGTCATACAAAGGATATTTTGGAAGTCTAAAAATGAGAGAGGAAGAAAATATTGTAGAATATCTCTTAAGAGTAGATGATATTGTTAATTCTATTAAATCCCTTGGAGGAGAAATGAAGGAAAATGAAGTTGTTGACAAAGTGCTACGAACGTTTCCCTTAAAGTATGACTCAAAAGTATCTACCTTAGAAGAACAAGATAATATTGAAAATATGACAGTAGATGAATTACATGGGATATTCACTACATATGAGATGAGAATGGGACTAAATAAACCTTCAAAGAAAGAAGCAGCATTTAAATCTTCAAAATAATCAAAGATATCTAAAAACCCATCTAAGAATCACTTAGAAAACTCAGATAATGAAGAAGCATTGTTCATCAAGAAACTTGAGAGAGGTACTGGAAAATACAAAGGAGAGCTGCCATTATAATTCTTTGGTTGTGGAAGAATTGGGCACTTTGCTTCAAAATGTCCTTACCCTAAGCAAGATGACAGTGATGAGAGATAATTCTCAAACAAGTTCAAAAAGGGTAAAATAGGAAACAAAAAAAAGTACTATGAGAGAAAGAAAATTCTTTACACTATGGAAGATAGTGAAGATGATTATACAAGTGGAGATGAAGAAACATACATTCTATTCATGGGAGTAGATATTCAAGTTCATAATGGTGAATCAGATGAGGAAGGTGAAGTAGATTTAAAAGCTAAACTCATTAGTGCTCTTGAGGAACTTGAAAAATGCAGGAGAAAGAACAAGCAGTCAAACAATGCCATTAGGGAGTTAGAAACTCAACTTATATAGGCCAAAAGAATTGAAGAGGACCTAAATATAAAGCTCAAGAAAGGAAAACAATAATTTGAAAGGCTTGAAGAATAGATCTCGCAACTTAGGAAAAATCTTGATGAAGAGGCCTTGAAATCAAAATTTGAGGGAAGATCAAAGATCTTAGATGATATTCTAAATAGCCAAAAATCATCAAGTGATAAATCTGGATTAAGGTATCGGCCAAGATATTCCTCTTTCACAAACCAAGGGGAAAATAGAAAAAGCTATGTTGCCACACTAAAGAGTCCAGTTAAGAAGGAAGAAAGCAAAAAAATATCCCAACCTCTCATGACAAAAGAAGGATTAATGAGATGCCTAAGATACCAATGACAAATAGATATCAATATATCTTCTTTGGTCATTGTTACTCTTGTAATAACTTTGGTAACAGCCCTAATTTGCAGAGCCTATGAAAAGTTTTGTGAATACAAGAAGAATTCACCTAGTGACAAGTCAAAAGGAAGAAACCATAATCATTTTACACTTGTTCAAAGATATGACCTAGAATGTTACAAATTTAATAACCATGGAAATATGGCAACAGATTGTAAACTGACGACTCCTACAAGGAAGACTGTTGCAAATAAGTTTCAAGACAAAAAATAAAAGAAGTATTAGAGGGAAAGGGAAGAAAAGAAGAGATCCATGATTTCCCTATGTGCAACTGAGAAACAAAATATTTGGGACTTAGACAGTGGGTGTTCAAAACACATGACATGTGACCCAACCAATTTCATAAAACTAAAATATAATAAGGGTAAAATCACATTTGGAGACAATATGTCTTCCAAGATAATTTGAAAAGGTATAGTTGTTGTCAACAACAAGATCAAAGCAGAAAATGTATTAATGGTAGAAAAACTCAAGCCTAATCTCCTCAGTGTAAGTCAAACATGTGACCAAGGGCACATCTGTATTTTTGACTCTGAGAAATGTGAAATCAGAAAAAAGGACTCGAGAAGAATTGTTGGCACTGCTGTAAGAAATTCAAACAATGTATACATTCTAGAAAATGAAGATAAATGCCACTTGATTATGGTTGATGAAAGTTGATGAAGGATGGGGCACTTAAACTTTGATAATCTTGTCAAGGTAAGTAAGAAAGAAGCCTTGAGAGTCTTTCCTAAAATTTTGAAACCTCTAAACTATGTTTGTAGACATTGTCAACATGTGAAGCAAACTAAAGCCAATTTCAAAACAAAAGAACATATGACATCACATCCTCTAGAAATAATCCACACTAAACTTTGTGGACCAACAAGGACTAAAAGTATGCAAGGGGGATATTATTTTATGCTGATCATTGATGATTACATAAGGATGACTTGGGTAACTTTTCTCAAAGAAAAATCAGAATATTTTGAAAAGTTCAAAATTTTCAAAGCAATGGTTGAAAATTAGACAAATCAGAAAATCAAGTGTCTCAGATCAAACAATGGGGGATAGTTTACCTCAAACAAATTCAATTATTTTTGTGAGATACATGGGATTAAAAGACAATTTTCAGCTACAAAGACCCCTCAACAGAATGGTGTTGTTGAAAGGAAAAATATAAGAGTCCAATAAGCTTCCAGAACAATGCTTCATGAATCAAAGTTGTCAGATGCATATTGGAAAGAAGCAATATACACAACTGTCTATATGCTTAATAGAGGAAAACTTAGAGTAAATAAGGATAAGACTCCTTATGAACTATGGTATGGAAGACCATCCTCAATCAAATATTTTAGAGTATTTGGGAGCAATTTATACATTAAAACGAATGAGGATGATCTTGGCAAGTTTGATTCTAGGACTAATGAAGGAATGTTTTTAGGATATTCACCCACCAATGAGGCATATATATGTTACATTAAAAGGTTACACAAGATCGTAGAAAGTGCAAATGTAATAATATATGACATAAAACAAATAATAATAAGAAGTTATGATGGCGCTGAAAATACAAATAGTGAATAAAAGGAGGACTTACAAAAGGATGAAAGTAGTGATGATGATGAAGAAGAAAGAGAGGATGAATATAAACATGAAAGTGAAGAATATTCTCCAATATTTTATACAAAAACCCCATCTAGAAGAGTACAAAAGGATCATCATGAGACATAGATCATAGGTGACAAAGATGTTGGAGTTAGTACAAGGAGACAATTACTATTTAATGAACAAGCCCTACTCTAAATAGTGGAACCTAAGAATTTTACATAAGCCATCAAAAATGATGAATGGATCAAAACCATGCATGAAGAATTGGATCAGATTGAGAGAATGAAACCTGGGAAATTTTTCCAAGACCGAAAGACAAGAATATTATAGGGACCAAATGGGTTTTCAAGAACAAATTCAATCAAGATGGTTAAGTGATAAGGAACAAGGCAAGATTATTATGTAAAGGGTGTGATCAAGTGGAAGGGATTGATTATGAAGAAACTTATGCCCCTATAGCAATACTTGAAACAACCAAAAAGTTTTTAGCACTTTCATGCCATACAAATTTTAAAGTATATCAAATGGATGTCAATTCTGCATTTTTGAATGGAAAACTAGAAGAAGAGGTTTATATTGAACAACCTAAAAGTTTTCTCTTATCAGAAAATAGAGACTATGTTTGCAAATTGAAAAAGGCACTCTATGGCCTCAAATAAGACCCAAGGGTGTGGTTTTCAAGGCTCTACAGCTACTTAAAGAAACAAGGTTTCAAGAGAGGGGACATTGAAAGTAATCTCTATTTAAAAATAAAAAATGAAAATATGATCATTGTTGTTGTTTATGTAGATGACATCATATTTGGAAGCAATCTACAAATTCTAAGTGTAAACTTTGCTTCTAAAATGAATAAAGAAGCATGGCCCTGGATGCACTTCTTTGTAATATCCCTCATGTGATTATATGCAAAAATGATGTAGTTTTGACTGTGTGCTTTTGACAAATAGTTTGCATTACATTGATTTATAACTTTCTACAAATAGTTTGTATTCTAATGAAATATTTCATTAAACACATTGTAAGCATACAAATAAACATGAAACATAAAGACAACAAGAACACTTTATTCCCAAACACAAATATTCTAATGGTTGCTATAGCAGCTACAATACAATCACCAAACACCTAAAAATTCCAAGTACTAAGATTATCGTTGTGGCTCCTCTATTACTAATTTTCCACTTTCAAATGATCTTCAAAGCCATTGGATCTCTACTACAATTGATGGCGCCCTTCTCAAGTGACTTTCGAATCCCCAATGCTCACGACTTCTACTAAATTGATCATTGTTTGTCTCAGTGGTGAGATGGCCTGTGAAAGGACCCCACAGTCTCCTCAATGGGGTTTTACCTACAATGAAAGCCCTATGTCTTAGATATGAACTAGGGGTCTCCCCTAGAGGCTTATAGCCTCCCCACAATTTTTATCCTCTCCAAATAAATGGTGTGGTTCACTACTGAGCACTCGGCCTCTCTATAAATGCCATAGATTAGTAATAAGAGGGAGGGTAACCCCTTGGACTATCCTATACCCTCCTTCATAAGTCCATAAGAGGGAAATTTGTCCCTCAATGATAAATGAGATCCTTAAGAGGATTTTTGTCCTCTAAGAATATTTTTCCTCCACCAATACAAATATGGTCCCACAAGAAGGCTCAACCTTCACCATATATTCATCCTTCACTAAAATGATTTGGCCCTCAATATGAACTCATCCCCCAACAATCACGGTCCTCTTCTAAGAGATTTTATCCTTAGTTTATTTCGGCCTTAGCTATGAAGTATTGTGGCCTCACCTCAATGCTAAGAACCCACAAGGAATTTGACCCTCAAGAAAGAGATTTGGCCACCACAAGAGATTTCAACCTCCACAATTAACGTGGTCTCCTCAATAAATTCATCCTTTACAAGAGATATTTCCCCAAGCAATGAATTTATCCCCTAAGAATATTTTGGCATGTTCAAGAAGACTTTGACTTCCACAACAATATTCGTCCTCCACTAAATAAAATTTCCCAAGCAAGACTTGGAACAACAAATTGGATTGAGTTTGTTTAATCGAAGATCAATTGGAAACCCCTGGTGGATTTCCCATAGTTTAGATAGGGTGCATATTGCACCACTAAAACCAAACTAATATGGAAGGGTTTTTCGAAACCCTAATGAAAACTCTAGTTCACTAGGATACTCCATGAGAGATCAAATCCAAAATACATAATGATCTAGTGAGGCATTCCCCCTCCTCTTATCTTCCTTTAGAGCTCCATACCATGGAACACCCAATACCATCTACTGAAATACCCCCCTTATAATTAAATGTCACTCAAATAATATATCAATTTTAGGCCTGTGAAATTAGATAACCACCTGGAATGATCAGTTGAAAAGGAACATGAACGGTTCCCTCTAGAACTTGGATCTAAGGCTCAACGGGTCCCTCTGGAAAATAGTGGATTTAGGAAGACCACAAACCAAATCATCCTCCAGGGTAGAACATGGCTGTGACTTTTACTCTAGTTGCACCTCTCACTCTAGCTAGGTGGCTCTAGCTCAAGGTTCCGACAACTAGCACAAGGTTTTGGTTATGACTCTAGCATTGGTTCAGGATCGATTTTTCCTGGTCACTTGTGTTTTTAGTGTCAATCAATTCCCCATGTTACAAACAAGGTTGAGGAGTATAAAATATCTCAACTGCAAGATGTGTCATTACTCGAGAAAGCACTCTTTGGTATGACATATATATCTTCTCAGTGATTGATGACCATTTCCAAGAGTGAATCCACCCTTAGTGAATATTATCCCTTGTGGGTTTCTTCAAAATGAAGCATCTATTTGAAGAGTGGGTATGCTTTCCATAATGCTTACAAGGGTGGAGATCTAACAACTAATATTTCATATGGAAAACTCGATCACAATGTTGGCATTTTGAACTACAAACTGGAGTAAATGAACATAAAATTTATTTTAAGAACCCATCACTTTGAAACTGGATTGGATTAGAGTAATTAGAAATGTGAAATGTCACTTCCTTTTTATATTGAAGACCAGTTATGTGTTTGTTGTGTACACTTTCTTCCCATATCTGATGATGGGATTGGAAAGAACAAGATTAACATGTGTATGGAAAAAATCATCTTTTGTTTTCTTTTGCTTCAAAAGTGGAGCATTGATTTGATTATGTGCTTATGAAGTGGCGTCATTATGTGTGGGTTACTAAGAGGAATCACAAAGAGTATTGTTCTAAATAGGAACAAGTTCAAAATATATTTCTTCTTGTTGGAGTTGCGACTCAAGTTGTAGATGCTCAAGTGTGTCTTATGGATCTTGTACACAATTTTGAATATGAGAGAGAGTTTTCTTGTCGACCATAACAATGTTGTTGATAGAAGAGATAAGTAGAGTTTTCATTAAATCTACTAAACCATTAATTCGATCCATTGATAAATCATGACTAAAGACTCACTCAAATAAACGAAGGTTTTTTTGCATCTCCACCATTTTACAAACAAACTCATCAATTGAAGTCTCAACCTTAGTAGTTGGAGGGTATTGGCTTCTACCGAAAATGCACCCAAGTACAATGCAATTTGAATTTGTTTTGATACTTATAAAAAACAATTGCAAGTACCAAAATTGTATGATAACTTACAAAAATCATTGTTTGGAAGACAGAAAGTGAAATTGGAAGCTATATTTGTCTTAAAAAAGGAACGATTTACCTATATTGTCATAGATAAGCCTCTGGACTTGATTTTACTAAGATGCAATTTCCAACCTCCTTTTCTCAAACTGTTGTTGGTTCTTTGATGTAACTCTGCTATGGTGCTAATGTCATAAATGTATTCTACAACATTCTCAATCAACTACTCCTCATAATACAATTCCTCAGACTCTATAGTATATCCAACAATCCAATTGGTAACAAAAGCAATATACAATATATACAAAAGTATACACTATAGTATACATTCTTTACAAGGTGCAAGTCTACAATCTCTGCCACCTTTTACAATAATACAAATTCTTCAATGTAATGAAAGCAATCAACAATACAATGAATTTTATTAATTGTAACAGAGTATGTCCAATATAAAGTTTTCAGTATTTTTGTAAAGTTTTCAGTATTTTTGCATCTTTTAGAAATATCACAAAAACTCCAATTATGGTTCAACACTCGATTTACAATGGAATAATAAAATCCCTTGACTTATTTCTTCAAAAGGGAAAAACACTTCAGCCATACTTATGCAATATATACATTAATACCCGCAAAAATTAAAAACTTTTAAAATTAAGAGATCTTCTTTCTTAGCTCTAATATAAGTGCCATTAAACTTAATGACAAAAATTGAAAACTACTAGTTCTATTAAATCAAGAGAATCATGAAAGTATGTCTCGTTTCTTCCTCGGAAGTGCTTCCCACAAGCGCTACCTAATTCTTCAGAAGAGTCACATGTGTGGACACCATAGCTATGCAATAATTTCAATACAATATACATACAAACAAAATGAAAGAAAATGAAGGCTACCTCTAAGCATAAGTAGCTTATGTTGCTCAAATTCGACAGTATTTCAAGATTCTAGAGGACAAATCTAAGAGACGAGAGAATATTTGTAGAGTAGAATGACTATGACAAGGAGTGAAACTAGGAAAGTGGATAGTTCTAAGCATTGTTCAAGGGCTCAAAATAGATTTTATACCACTATTGGGATGCCCAGTTGGGTAGACAAGCAAAAATAGGCATAGACAAGCAAACACAAAAGAGATTAGGTATGGAAGTGCATTATTTTATTAAGATAGAATAGATATAAATACAATAATGTGACTCTTGGTTTCATATTTCTTAGAAGTATTTTGGACTTCTGAGATGACTTTTCATCTTCACCTAACTCTAGTGGATTAACTTTCAACATTGAGGATTTTGTGGGAGATTTCAGGACTAGCTAGTTGTACCCAAGACATTTTAGGCATATTTTGAAGACATTCTTGAAATATTTTAGGGACGTTTAGTTTTCGTTTGATTTCATAATTTGAATATTTTATTTATAATGGTTTGAAATGGAAATGTGGAACTATCAACTTTGTCAATTCAATATGTAAGAATATGACATTTTTTGTCGTGGAAGATTTTTTAAACATATGGTTTCCTCCTCCTCCTAATACAATTAGATTGCTTATTGCCTAACTTACTTTGGAATACTGACAAAATTAAAATTTCATGTTGCATTTTGTGTTCTATAAATTCGTTGGCTTTTTAGTGTTTGTATGTATGATTATTTGTTGAAATAGTGATAGATTTTATTAATCTTCATATTTTTCAATTATATAATTATGGCAATTATCCAATCCATAAATACCCTTCAATGTATGGATTTCTTTTTTCTATTTTCATAAGCATAAGCATTCTACATAGTTTGCTTAATCCTACAAGTATACAATGTAATGATATTATTTTTGGAGCTATACATTAAGTAGGGTATGTTTTGTTTGCATTAGCATGTTATTTTGTTGCTAACAATATTTTTCTTGTTTTTTATCTTTCATTGTTTAGTCCTAAACTTATTATGCCTTTATATTTCTAATGTAAAATTTCATTTGCTTATCTTGAATTTTCATCTAAATTTAACTTAAGCCATTTGGAATTAAAACTATTTATTGATAATATTTTCTATTTTTTTTAGTATGAGTGGGTTTCCACTTTGGAGGTCATAAGTTCAAATCTGGGGGGTTGGGTATGTAAATCTCCATAGACATTAGCAGGAATATCCTTGCATGGAGACGGGCTTTGTCCCACAAATAAAGGGGTCTCATATACCAAAAATGGTGTCTCACTAGGTTGTGACCTTAAAAATAAATTATTATTATTATGAGTTCTCTATCTAGAAAAATAGTGCAACATAGCTCCTATTCAATCATTTATGCCTCTTTGTCCTTGATTTCTAAAGAAAAATAAAATCAACATAAACATTTTGCTCACATCTTCTCAAAATAACCATCAATTAAAACTAAATGTGATTCCTAAATGCTCACTACCTATAAAAGCCACAATCTATAGAACGATATCATACCAACCAACTATAACAACATTACCAAGAGAATTAAATCTCAACTTCCATATATATATATTAATGGTTATCCAAGATCTTTAAACATTTAGCGTCATATCATCATAACCATAACATTAGGATCACTGAAAGAAAGACAAGCACAACAAGTAAAACACAAGAATTTTCCTTTGGGGAAACCACAAGGGAGAAAAACCAACAACCTCTTTAGTATAGATTTCGTCACCAAGTGTAATGCCAACCAAGATATAATGAACCCCAAAGACAATAGCAATTATCTATCCTCTCTAACGAGCATCTTCTTTCTCTCTCTTGCACACTTGCGTGAGTGAGAAGTGTTTCCAAATGAGAGGAGCGCCCTCTCTATTTATAGTCATCAAGCCTGAGTCACCTTTTTTACCTAACTAGGATGGCATGTTGCTCTAAATAGGAACAAATTCCTAGGGAGACTAAAAATAAAATTTATATAATATTTCTTGTGTGTTCTCTTGACCCAACTTACAACGAAAGGTTTACATTGATTATTTCAAGTATATTTACATGACCAAATACATCAATAACATCTCTCAAAGGAGGTACAACAATAATACAATAAAAGTACAATAAGAATATATTTCAAAGCTACATTCTTTAACACTTCCTCTTAACAAGGAAGGTATTCTTCCGTCACGATCATCATCCCTGGACATCATCACTGGATCTCGTCACTTGACACTAGATATCATTGTTGGATATCAAATTTGGACATCATTACTATATCTCGTCACTACTTATGCAACTTGGTACTCGTGCCATTGACTTGTGGCATCTCTCGAATATATACATCATCAGAAGTTCTACAAATCCAATCCTTTTTCATGTTGGATGTAATATTCATATTGATGTGACACTAGCCTTGTTTCATGCTAGGTGCTACCTTCATCTCGATGATACAACCAATCATACTGGGATCTACCTATACGGTGGGGAGTCAACATGCACCAACTCAATCCAGTCCATCGGGGAGCCTACATGTAACAACATGCACCAACTCAACCCAGTCCGTTAGGGATCCTACCTGTAACAACATGCACCATCCAAACCTAGTCCATCGGGGAGCCTACATGTAACAACATGCACCAAATCAACCTAGTCCATCAAGGAGCCTACATTTAATAACATTCACTAGCTCAACCTAGTCCATCGGGGAGCCTATAGCTTAACACAATCCATCAGGGAGCCTATAGCTTAGCCCAGTCCATTGAGGAGCCTACATGTGACAACATGCACCAGCTCAACCTAGTCCATCGAAAATCTTACATGTAACAACATGCACCAGCTCAACCCATTCCATCAGGGAGCGTACATGTAACATTGGGATCTACCCTTGGAGATATGACCAACCATGTTGGGATCTACCCTCGAAGATACAACCACTCATACTGGGATCTCCCTCAGTGATACCACCAACCATGTTGTGATCTACCCTTGGAGATAAAACCACTCACACTAGAGATACAACCAGCCAAATCAGGATCATCTCGTATAGTGACCAGTCCTTTTTCATACTGGGTGTACACCTATGTAGTGTTAGTCCTTTTTCATACTGGATTCAAATCTCATACATCTTCCATATATCCAAAAACATTTCATGCTGGATGTCAATACCACAGTGTTAGTTTTTCAACATTAAGCTAGCATTATTAGGATCTTTAACTGAGAGAATAACAAGTACATCAATCAAACACAAGAGACAATGAACACATTGTTTTTCCTCGGGGAAACCATAAAGGAGAAAACCCCGCAACTTCCTCAGAGATAGAATCAGCACCAAAACAATAAAATCCCCAAAATAGTAAGTGATCTCCCAACAGCAGTAATCTTCTTCTTGTCTAGCCCCAGTTTCTTCCCCTTCCTCAACTATGCACTACACTTGTGTGTGTATGACTTGTATGATAAATAGAGACTCCAGTTCTCTATTTATACTAATCCCGACATGACTAAAACCCTACTAGGGCCGACCTCTACTAAGAGAGTCTAATAACCCTAGTGCCCCGGAACTGCAAGGACTTTAACACTTAGACAATCGGAGGGTTACCCACTATGACTTGACATGACTTGTTTACATTATTGATCCTCCCGATCAGAACATTGGGGCATGACAACATGACTCAAATACATAATAGATACATCCCGGAATAAACATCGGGTTACAATACATAATATACATAGATGAATACATTCCGAAGTTACAAATACATCAATACTCCCTCTTAACTAGGAAGGTATTCTTTCGACACAATTTTCAGCACTAGTATTCTTCTATGTATCAGTTGGATCATCTCGTCTTCTGCATCTCAAGTCTTCTGAGTCTTCAAGTCATCTTAGTCTTTAAGTCATATTTGTCTTCAAGTCATCTTCGTCATCGGATCTGGATCATCTCTCTATCTGGATCATCATGGGACATCATCACTGCATCTGGATCATCACTGTTGGATCATCATCACTGGATCTGGATCATCACCCGATTTGGATCATCACTGGCTATCATCACTGGATCTGGATCATCACGGGTGCTATCTCATGATTCTTCTCGTCATAGGAAGTTCTACAGAGATAGCCCTTTTTCATGCTGGTTGTAGGCCTAGCCTCGATGTAGGTCTTTTCCAGCACTTATATCTGATCAACACATGATACGAAGAATGGCTCATCATTTCTATCTGATCAACACATGATGCGAAGATAGATACTGTACTTACATCTCATCAACACATGATACGAAGAATGGCACGCCCAGTGTTAGCACTAAATTTATTTTTGTTGGAATTGGTCTTATTGCCTTCAAAATTTTAAGTTTTCATGGGTGATTGAGTTGGTTTCCAAAGTTTTCTCATTAAGCTATTTCGAGGTTGGCAAAGAAGAGAAGTTAAAAGAATTTTAGGTAAAAAGAGAAATAATTTTTTCACAAGTGGGGCAAAATTTTTTATTAACTTTTGAATGAAATTTATAAAATGGGTTTTATAAACCTATTATTTTATTTATATTCAAACTTATATAGTTTTGGATATTTTTTCCAAAGTAAAAAAGCGGCCTCTTATTCACCAAACCAAGTTTTAATGAAGGTTTAAGTGCTAAATGAGATTTATTACCTTTCTTAAGGTATAATCAAACCACTAGCACATATAATAATCCAATGGCTAATGTAAAAAGCGAAAACTCATCAACAGGTATTAGTGTTTCCGGAGAGTAAAGTTGTGAGGTGGTTAAATTGGAAAGGTGGTAGCGGAATTTAAACCACTTTCCACATGGTAACTTTTGGTGAATTTCGCGGAGAAAAATGGTTTAAGAAAAACAACTCAGTGAAGGCTCCGAAATAGACCATTATGTAAAGTTGGCTTGGTTTTAAAAAAAATTATTTCATTTGTTTGCTGTGCGCGAAAGGAAGGAGATAGTCTGCCATATTTCCAACATCAACTTTTAGATGTTTACAATCACAGGGAAAATAGCGAAGATAAAGAATCTGATCAAGGAGCTGGAAATTGATTTTAATAGAGCAAGAAAAGGGAAGCCACCACTCAACAATGCAGAAGGGAAGCCCAAAAAGAACATCAGCCCAGAAGTGTTGCAGAAATATATACAGTGAGAGCATTCGTGAAGGTATTGGTATGTGTTTAAAGTCTTACAAACAGAATTTAGAGTGGTGAGTGTGCCAAAGCTTGGGATTATTCAAGTGTTTGGAGACACTATTAACAAATATGGCTACCTTGATCAATCAATTCATGGGATTTCTCTTATAGTAGATGATATTACAAGGATGGATGCTATATGTTCTTTATTTATGAGTTACAGTTAAACAATTCAAGGTTTAGAAGCAACATAGCATATTTTTTCTGAAAATGATTGTTTTAGTCATTTTATTCAATGACCTGTTTCCAGAAAAAAAAGAAGAATTTTCAAAAACTGAAAAAGGTATTTCATAATAACATTGTGATATACAATAACCTCTCTTAGTTTTTACCCAGGTACTATAAATTGGGAGCAGCAAAGTCATCTTCAGAGGGAAAATGTTCAGATGCCAAAATGACTATTCTAGTCATCAAATTAAAATAATTTTTTAAATAAAATGAAGATGAATTTTGTGAAATAGAGAGAGGCTTTTCTTCAAAACATACCTATCCACAATAAACTATTTAATTTTTCACACAATTCCTACGGTTTGGCAGAAACAAAGTTAGTTGTACAGGCCATTTTTCATGTTTTCCAAAGGACTATTTCAGCCATCAAATTCAAAGAATTGTTTTGGACAAATGGAATTTAATTTGATGAAAATGAGAGAGGTTTTTTATCCTAACAGGCCTATAATAAAAAACCTCCTTCATTTTTTACACAGTAATCACAGGTTGGGAGAATTTAAAATATCTTCACAAGTCATTTTTCCAGAAATCTACAATTTTATTATTTGAGTCATCAGCTTCAAAGGAATATTTCGAGGAGATTGAGATGATTGTGGAGAAATGAAGACATGGGTTTTGTTGGGAACATGTCCAATTATAAAAATATCTCCCATTATTTGACACATCTATCACCATTAGAGATATGCATGAGAAACGTTGTTGTAACTGTTTATATTTTTAGAGTTCAGTTAGGTTTTGAATTCAAAGTTAGGTAAAGACTATTCTTATATAAACTAAAATGCAATTGATATTTAAGGGGAGGATTTTCAAGAGTGGAGAGGCTCTAAATTGTAATGGCTTCACGTTTTCAGTAAATGAATGAAATTTGCAGAGGAGGAATGTAAAATCTTTTTCATGTCAGAGATTCTTGTGCCATATTTTTCTTCAGTAAGTAATTTCTTTATGTGATTGTTTATCCTATTTCCCACTCCATTTTGTATTTGCTTTCATGCTTGAACATTATTTTTTATGGGATAGAATTCATCATGCATGCTCTAGCTCCATTGTTCAAGCATTTTCAAAATATTTTCTTCTAAAGTCTTGCAGAATTCACCCTAGTTAGGTGCTCTGTTTGATGGAATGTCTCCCTTTGTCTACTAATCAACCTGCTAATACCTCAAGACTAAGGAAATGGTGCCTACCTTGCCTCTGTTCATAAAATTTCAAAACCCTACCTCCTGCAATCTATTTTAGATCTGATTATTGACTCCATTTCCCAATGGTCTCGTCCATGACCGTCCTACCAAGTCTTTTAAAACAAACTTGTCGTATTTGTCCCATCAGAAATCTGACCTTCTGATTTTCTTTGATTGAATATCATGAGTATAAAAACTTTGTAAATAGTGAGAGATCATTCTTTGATTGTATTAGGTCAGAAATACATTCTAAAGTGGTTTTTGTTGTTACCTTGGGATCTACCTTTCACAACCTGGGTACATTCTGAGTGTTAACACCCAGCACTTACATCTGACCTACTCGTCAGAAAGGCATGCCCAACACTCACATTTGATCATGTAGGAACTAATCCTACAACCATATCAGAAAGGCCCAGCACTTACATCTGATCAACACATGATCGAAGAAAGGATTCAACATCTCTATCTGATCAACACATGATGCGAAGATAGATACTGCACTTACATCTGATCAACACATGATGCGAAGAATGGAACTGCACTTACATCTGATCAACACATGATGCAAATAATGGCTCAACACTTACATCTTATCAACACATGATGCGAAGAATGGCTCTACACTTACATCCACCCAGTGAGAGAACATATCCCATTATTGTTGGAAGGGCTCTGCACTTACATCCACCCAGTGAGGGATCACATCCCATTACTAATGGAAGGGCTATGCACTCATATCTGATCATGAGGGAACACATCCCAGCAATCATATCAAAATGGACCCCAATCCTCCTTGACTGCACTACCTGGTAACTGACCAGGTGCCTCCATTCTCCTAGAGAATGTCAGTTTCCCTTACATCCGACCTACTCGTCAGAATGTCCAACACTCACATATGACATGGAAGGAACTTAATCCTTTAGCCATGACAGAATGGTTCAGCCCTTACATCTGATCAAGTGGGAACACATCCCTCTATCACATTAGAATGGATACTTAGTCCTACACTGAGTGTTCCTGGTAACTGAACAGGTGCCTCCATTCCTAGAATGGCAATTGCCCTTACACCTGTCCTACTCGACAAAATGGCCAGCACTCATATCTGACATGGAAGGAACCAATCCTCTCACCATGATAGAATGGCTTAGCCCTTACATCTGACTATGGAAGGAACCAATCCTCTCACCATGTCAGAATGGCTATGGTTCTCATCACTTTCTCTTGGAGGAAACCTCAATCTGGAGAACACCAAGCTTCTCCCTGAAGTACTCGAACTTCAGCCTAGCCAATGGCTTCGTCAATACATTGGCTATATGTTCCTCTGTCGCAACATACTAGAGCTTCACTGCTCCCCTCTGCACCATATCCCTGATATAGTGATACTTGATCTCGATATGCTTCGACTTGTCATGGAACACTAGATTCTCTGACAACTTCACGCAACTCTGGTTGTCACAATGTATATAAGTAGCATCCAACTAGAGATCAAATATATCAAACAGTAGCTTCCACAGCCGTACTACCTCACAAATAGCTGAACAAGCTGCGACATACTCTGCTTCAGCTGTACTTAGTGCCACACAGGATTGCTTCCTACTAAACCAAGAGATCACACTTGATCCCATACTGAAGCAACACCCTGAAGTACTCTTCCTGTTGATGGCACTGCCTGCCAATCTGAATCAACATAACCTTCCAGGTTAATCTTTTGATTCACATCGTACTTGAGCACATAATCAACTATACCCTTATGTTGTGCCCCTGCTCAACAGCCTTCTAAAATCATTATTTCATCAAACAAAATTACATTTTGTTTGATGAAATGTTTAAATTTTAAAAGGACAGGTTTAATGAGTTTTCAGCTACTGATATGGTGGTTTCCATTAAGCTACTGATTTGTTGAAATTTAATTTTTTCTAATAACCTTTGCAAATTCTATTGGATTAATGGACTATCGTATTGAAGTGATTGTTTTGGATGATTTATACTAGGGAAGTTAAGACGTGGCTCTTAATGATTTTTATTCCTGCT
The DNA here is from genome assembly GCA_001517045.1 of Pseudotsuga menziesii. Lineage (NCBI taxonomy): Eukaryota > Viridiplantae > Streptophyta > Pinopsida > Pinales > Pinaceae > Pseudotsuga > Pseudotsuga menziesii. The sequence goes on from LPNX010177126.1 coordinate 33,882, forward strand.
TTGTAACCCTAGTCATGTATATTATCCCAAAATATCAGAGATATATTTTATTGGTTTCTTTATCATGATGA
>LPNX010177147.1:3757-16295 GCA_001517045.1 Pseudotsuga menziesii
TTGGAAAATAAATAAAAAATTAATCTAATTATTAATTGACTTTATGAAAACACTTTTTATAAAGTGAAAGTGAAATTAGGGTTTTCGCTTGGCATAAAGTTATAAAAGAAAGGTCAATTGGTTGAGAGGACACACACTTGTATTCCGACAGAGACGAGATACAGACAGGGAGAGAAAGTCAGACGGAGGGTTTTGCAAAGAAGATGGAGAAGCTTACTGACAAGGTGACTGAGCTTCCAGGGAGGAAGAAGATCGCACAGACCGCACAAGAGCAGCTTCAGAGGAGGTCGTATAGACCGTACGGAATTTCGTACAGCTGCCATACAGATGGTACAGATTCCATACAGCCACGTGTGGGAGGCCGTACTGCTGGTCGTATAGTCACGCAAAGGTGTGCTAGGTTTTAGCTGGGGTTTTCCAATGATATTGTTGGCTGCTACTTCGCCAGGTTTGGGTGATAAGCAGTTGATTGTAAAAGTTCCATATTTTCTATATAATAAAATCCATATTTGATTGTCGCATCGGTTTTCCCATCTTGGGTTTTTTCGGGGGTTTCCATACCCAAAATAATAGTGTCTATATTCTGTTGCATACTAGTAAAGAAGAAAATGTGTGGTTATTTCAGTAATCAAATTAAATCCACAGTTTTAGCCCTAGTTGTGCTTTAAGGGAAAATTTACATGGTATCAGAGCTCTGGTGAGCTGAAGCTGAGAGATTTGCAGCAGCAATGATAGATCAGGGGCAGATTTATTGAAGACACAAACTTAGATTGAAGATCTAGGGTTTGACAGGTACACTTCAGTATGGTCGTGCAATTGAGAGTTGAGGATAGACTCCAGGGTGCTCCAAGAACTTTCCTACATGGAAAGAAAGGATCACAAGGATCCTGGATGTCAGTGATGCAGAGGAGCACATTGACTCCACGAAGGTTGCACCCACAGATCTGGCAGATTTAGCAGCTTAGAAGAAGATTGATTCCAAAGCCATGTTGATCATCTTGGATGGGGTGAAGGACCACATAGTCCCTCGCCTTTCCGAGAAGAAGACCGCATCATAAATATGGACGGCTTTGGAAAGTCTATACCAGAGCAAGAACGAAAATCGGAAGATGGTGTTGTAAGAGAGAATGTGCGGCACCAAGATGGCCAAGGGAGAAGGAGTGGTGCATTATCTCAGAAGGCTCACACAGATCACGGATGAGCTTGGAGCTATTGGCTTTAAGACTCAGGATGAGGAGCTAGTTTGAATAGCCCTCAATGGCTTCTCTAATCCATGGGACACCTTTGTCAAAGGTGTTGTGGCTAGAGAGAAGCTCCCTGACTGGCAGAGACTATGGGATGATTTTGTCCAAGAGGAGACTCGCACGGGTCAAGGATCAGGCTCATCCAGCAATACCCCACAAATTGTGGATGAGAAGGATCTAGCCTTGATAGAGAAGAGCAAAGGGAAGGCAAAGAGGAAGAAGGATGGCAAGAAGAAACTTGATATTTCAAAAGTCAAGTGTTTTATCTGCCACAAGCAGGGACACTTTGCCTCCTAGTGCCCAGACAGGAAGAAGAAGAGTAACACTCGGATGGTTGGATCTGCAGAGGTGGAGGATTTCAGCAGGAACTTTGATGAGGATTTTTTAGCTTGATAGCTTGCATGGCAAACACCACAGGGAGCAGTATATGGTACATCGGCAATGGAGCATTTAGTCACATGACTGGACATAAGAGATTCTTCAGTGACTTGCAGGAGGGTGGAACAAGGATCCATGTTGAGCTGGGTGATGATGCGCAGTATCAAGCGCAAGGAGTTAGCATTGTTTCATTTCAGAGGGATTCTGGCAAACCCCTTAGTTTTGTTGATGTGTTATATGTTCCAGGATTGACCAAGAACCTTATATCAGTCTCCACTTTGGATCACAAGGGATATCAGGTGAAGTTCCGTGACCATAGAGTGTATAGACTACACTTTGAGCCTGCAAAGGCTCTAGTCAGCAACGACAACATTCAGGGTGAGTTGTGGCATAGGAGGATGGCACACTTACACCATGGAGCACTGAGGCACTTAAGACAGACTGTCATTGGAGTTCCTCAAGTACAAGGGGACAAGCATAACCACTGCAAGGATTGTGCTTTGGGGAAGAACATCAGGAAGCCTTTCCCACAAAGTGAGCACAAGTCTAAGGAGCCCTTGGACTTGGTTCATTCGAATGTATGCAGACCTATGAGTGTCCATTCTTTCAGTGGTTACAGTTACTGTGTAACCTTCATTGATGGCTATTCCAGGAAAACCTGGATCTATTTTCTAAAGGCCAAGTCAGAGGTCTTTGAGAGGTTCCGTGAATTCAAAACTCTCGTTGAGAACCAAATAGGAAGGAAGATTCTGGTGTTAAGGACAAACAACGGGGGTAAATACACCTCCAATGAGTTCAGGGAGTATTGTTCGGCAGAGGGGATTAAGAAAGAGCACACGGTGCCCCATACCCCACAACAGAATGGAGTTGCAGAGCGGAAGAACAAGACCATGGTAGGAGAAGCCAAGGCCATGTTATTTCATCAGGGATTACCACTATTCCTTTGGGTCGAGGCATACAGGACTGTAGTTTACATTCAGAACAGGTGTCCCCACTCAGCTTTGGGGAGGAAGACACCTGAGGAGGTCTTCACAGGCACTAGGCCAGATGTGAGTCACATTCGCATATTTGGCAGTGTCTGCTATTGTCATGTTCATGCTGACACTACGAAGAAGTTGGAAACTTATGGACAAAAGGGGTTACTTGTTGGTTATAGCGAAACTTCGAAGGCATACAGAGTTTACATTCCTGCTCCCTAGTAGATCATTGTGAGCAAGGATGTCAAGTTCGATGAGGAAGGGCCTTGCAGAGATCTATGGACTCACCAACAGAGCAATAGCCAGCACAGGACACAGGGATCAAGTTGGAGGAGTCAAATGTACAGGTACAGACATAGGGCATAGGTTTTGATAGCCAGAGGGGCTCAAGTGGACATCCTCCTATCTTTGATGGGGAGGATGAGCTGCAGCAGGAAACGGACATCCAGCAATTGCAGCAGGTAGACACTAGGGCAAGGCCTAAGTGGTTCAAGTCCGCAATACAGGATTCTAGGAAGGTAGATCTTCTACAGAGATCTTTTAGACGGAGTGTACCACCAGAGAGACTCAGTTATATGGCACTGATGACAAAGTTGATTAACTCTGAACCTTCCAGTTTTGAGAAAGTTGCACAAAATGACGTGTGGCAGGAAGCCATGGTTGAGGAGTACCACTCAATCATGAAGAACCAGGTATGGGAGGCTATGTCGAGACCTGAAGGCAAGAAGGTGGTGGGATCTAGGTGAATCTCCAAGGTGAAGCATGCAGCAAACAGAAGCATGGAGAGTACAAGGCACGCTTTGTGGAAAAGGGGTTTTCACAAAAGGAGAGCATTGTCTATGAGGATACCTTTGCCCCAGTTTCTAGGTATTCTTCCATTTGGACCATTATCTCTTTAGCAACAGAGATGGCTTGGCGTGTTACTTAGATGGACGTCAAGACTGACTTCCTCAACGGAGTGATAGAGGAGGTATATATTGAGCAGCCAGAGGGGTTTGATGTGGATAATGGGAAGACGCATGTATGCAGACTACATTGAGCTCTTTATGGGCTCAAGCAGGCACCTTGAGCATGGTACTCGAGGATAGACAGCTATCTACGAGAGATGGGATTTCAGTGGAGTGAGGTTGACCACGACCTGTACTTCTTGACAGGTAAGGTGCCTCTCATACTGGTCTTATATGTGGATGATCTCTTTCTGACAGGAGATCAAAGCCTGATTGGAGACTGTAATTCCAACCTTGCAGTGGAGTTTGACATGAAATACCTTAGGTTGATGCATTACTTTTTGGGTTTGGATGTTTGCCAAAGAGATGGATGCTTCTTCATTGGACATGGGAAGTATGCAGTAGAGATCTTGAAGAGATTCAGGATGGATGATTGCATGCCTATGGCCATACCTCCAGCTTCCAATTGGAGGAAGATTGATGCATCAAGGACAAACGGATTTGATCCTACCTTGTATCGCCAGCTTATCAGATCGCTTATGTATCTGGTCAACACTCGACCATATATCAGCTTTGCAGTCAACGCTTTGAGTCAGTTCATGGTGGACCCTTGAAGAGTGCATTGGACAGTTGCGAAGCACATACTTCGCTACATCAGAGGGACAGTGGAGTATGGATTGGTTTATGAGCGCAGGGGGAGTGTACAGTTAGCAAGTTTCACAGATGTTGACTGGGAAGGATGTGTAGAGGACAGGAAGAGTACTTCAGGTTGTTGTTTCAACATTGGATCAGGGGTTGTGTCTTGGTTCAGCAGGAAGCAGAAGTCAGTTTCATTGAGCTCAGCAGAGGCTGAGTACATGGCTGCTTGTGAGGGTATGTGGCTGAGGAAGTTACTTTAAGGGTTGTTCAAGTGTGAGCTAGAGGCTACAGTAGTTTACTGAGACAACCAGAGTGGCATCAAGCTATCTGAAAATCCAATGTTCCATGACCAAAGCAAACACATAGACATTAGGTACCACTTCTTGAGAGATTGTGTTCAGAGAGGAAACATTCGGTTGGAGTACATACAGACAGATGAGCAGGTGGCGGACATTTTCACCAAGGCACTTTGCAGACACAACTTTGTGAAGTTTTGGGATAAGTTGGGGTTGCTACAAAATCCCTTCATTGTTGAGAGGGAGTGTTAAAATAGCATCAACAAGGAAGGTCTTCCTGAATGCATGCATCCTTGCATGCAGAAGACTTAAATCAAGAAACCAGTTGTATTTAATTTACTTTTCCGAAGTTTACTTTGGAAAATATATTAAAGTGATCTAATTATTAATTGACTTTATGAAAACACTTTTTATAAAGTGAAAGTGAAATTAGGGTTTTCGCTTGGCATAAAGAAATAAAAGAGAGGTCAATTGGTTGAGAGGACACGCACACTTGTATTCCGACAAAGACATGATACAGAAAGGGAGAGAAAGTCAGACGAAGGGTTTTGGAGAGAAGACAAAGGATCTTACCGACAGGGTAACCGAGCTTCCAGGCAGGAAGAAGACCGTACAAGAGTATGTAATATCCCAAATCCCGATATTTTCTATTTCTATGCAAATATTCTGGTACAACTGGGCATGCAAACTGCCATGCAAAAATCCCTATTTTATAGCAAAAATTAGGGTTAGGGTTTGTGAGATAGAATGAACACTTACCACTGATAAGCTGGCTAGACTGCTCCTGAGAGGGTATGCAAGCATCAAGAACTGAATCGAAGATGGACTGATATCTTCCGCTTTCGGTGAAACCCCAGCAGCAAGAACCCCCAATCAGATAAGGGTGACGTTTTCAGTGAGGGAGGTGTCCGATGAAGCTGCCGATTTGCAGGACTGATAGCCTTCCCGTGCCGGAGAGAATGCCTGGTACATGCGGGATTTCTGAGGTCTCTAGGCAAGATAGCGACTTGCTCCAGAGAGGCAGCTGCTCACGCCCCCTTGATCTCGGAATCGTTGATAACTGCTCTAGATGAGCACGGTCGGATCTGATAATCACCGGATGCCGGAGTAGGATGCTGATGATGAGAATGGTGCTTGAGTTTCGAAGCAAAACTGAGATCTGAAGACCCAGCAACTGATTAGGGATTTCTGGCTGAAACCCCCCCCCTTACGGCTGTACACGTGTCCTTGCAATGATCTATACCATATACTGGATAACTTATGAATGAATGTAAGAGCAAATGGTGAACCTGTATGGCTTACCCTGAATGAGACTAGGGTAGATGTTTCACTGTCGAAATCCCGCTAGCTGAAGACTCCGTCTCCAACCCCAACTGCTGTGCGGCACACTGTGCTACTATCCAAGAGCTCCCAAAATAATAATCATCAAAAGTGAAGTCTCCTTTCGCTTTATTCTCCTTTTATAACTTTCAACTGCGAAAACCCTAATCTTTGACCTAATTAGGTCACTTTATCTTCTAATTTGCAGTTGACTTGCATGCAAGCGGATGGAGACTTAAAGAGTGCATGCATCATTAAATAATGCTTGGATGGCATGCACGAAGGTGGCCTTTGGCCTCGGTGGCCCTTCTTGACCTAATGATGATGCCCTAGATCTTCTATGAATGGCATTAGTCCTTAGCTGATTCCCTAGCTGTCAGTAACCGCTCGAACCCACAGGAATCACATAGGTTAGCAGTTTTGGGCCTCAAGGCCTAATCGGAAGAGGACATTACAGTCCTCCCCGCTTGAGATTGCTTGTCCTCAAGCAACTTCAAACTGGGATGCTGCAATACCTGTTCACCTTCCCAGGTGGCATCCTCTGGCGGTAGTTCTTTCCATTGAACCAAGTATTCTCTGATTACCCTATTCCTGAGCTTCCTTTCTCTAGTCTGTATGATCCGTTCTGGAATCAATATCAACAGTCCTTCATCATCTAAAAGAGGCAATTCGGTAGATGGAGCAATGTGTTGCCCAAGGGTCTTCTTCAGATTAGATACATGGAACACATTGTGAATTTTGCTTTTTTGTGGAAGTTCTAGTTCATATGCCACCTGATCCGGTGGATTATTTATCTTCAAAAAATTACACTGATCCAATATGGTACAATGGTTATTAATCTATGGTTCAAAAACATAACATATGTTTTTAACTCATATGCTAAACATATTGCGAGACTAGCCTTAATGTATGTTCCATCTACCATTCGGACGGTGCAATGTTCCACATATATGCTAATCGATGCAATGTTATATATATATATATATATGATATGATATATTATAACCAAAGTCCACGGTGCCCAGTCTTATGGTTATCATTTAACATTTGTGCAAAGGGCTACGCGGTTTGACATAACATCTCATGGTTCGAACGGTCAAGTCTTACGGTTAAGTATTCGGTGCACGGTCAAACCTGGGGTCATCCCATTACTTCGCAACATTTGTGCACGGGTCGGCTATAACATCGCGCGGTTAAGACTTGGCATTCTGGCGGTTTGTGCACCGTCAAGAGGTAATATAAAATGGTTTGTAACATGCTCGCGCAGTTAGTTGGCAACGTTCTGGTGAAACATCGAATGGTTCGCGAAAAGCCCGCGCGGTCAAGTGTATACCCTCTAGCGGTCTTGTGCACGGTTAAATGGCACTATTCTGGCGGTTAGATGAGGGTGCGCGGTCACGTTTGTTGCAACATTTGCGGAGTTTAGTTGTATGCTGCGACATTTGCGGAGTTTAGTTGTATGCTGCAACATTTGTGGAGTTTAGTTATATGCTGCAACATTTGTGGAGGTTAGTTATATGCTGCGACAGCGGATCAGTTATATAGCGAAGTTCTCATATTAAACAGTTATATGTTGCAACATTTGTGGAGTTTAGTGGTAACATTTAGAGGATGGATATAACGTCTGTTCCATTATTAACATATGGTTCAGTCTTAGCAGATATAACATTTGGAACAGCTCTAAATGTGACGGATATCCATTGTGTGGCGGGATAGCAATACCATATATGGTATTAGATGGAACCGCTGGGAACCGCTGTGACATTTGGCGGAACAGAAATGAATGTAATGTGAGATGTGTAGCCAGTTGAAACATTTCGACGGAAATTAAAAGATAGCATATGGTTATATGATAACCATAATATAGATGGAATATGAAAAGACGGGTAGCAGACGAGTCGAACCCGTTACTTATCCGCCCACTGAACACTTAAATAGACGATTCTGGCCACATTGGAAGGGGGGAATTCAGATTGTTTAGAGCACAGAGCATCGTTTTTCTGTTATGAGAAGCTTGCAGAGATAAAAAAGAAGCACCGAGAGTTTTGTTGTGAAGTGTCCAGATGCTGTTGCTGGGGAAGTCGACATTCTCTGTTATAATTTTAGCTTTCTTTGCCTTGTGAAGGCTAATTGTAATTTCCAGAAGAGAGGTCTTGAAGACTTTGTACAGCATTCTGTTTACAGTTGCTGAAGTTGATTCCAGAACCATTTTTGTACCATTTTAAAAAGATTAATTGGATCGGTACCCATTGGAGAGGGACTCGGAGACGTAGCCCAGTGAAGGGGGTGAACTCCGTTATCAACTTCTATTTGTGACTTTCTGATTCTGTGTTTTTTTCCCACATCTGTTTATCAGTTTTGCTTTTCATTTCTGTTTTAAGCATTTAATTTCTGGTAATGCTGTTTCATGAATTAAGCAAACTGGTGAACGCATTCTTTAAAAACTTTTAATGCACTCAAGTTGAGATTCAACGGATCACCACCTCTCCCACCTTCCTGATTATTCTGTATGGTCCATAGAAGCGGGGTTTTAACTTCTCTGCTCCTTTCTTCTTAAGTGAGGACTGTCTGTAAGGCTGGAGCCTTAAGTATACTAAATCCCTTACCTAAAGCTCCGCTCAATCCTGTGTTTGTCGACATACAACTTCTGTTGATTCTGGGCTGTTTGTAAATTCTTCTTCAATATTTTCAGAATGCCCTGACTGTCCTGTATCCACTCCTTAGCCTTTGGAGCCCTACTATCTCCAAATGCCAAATCTGCATAGTCCAATGCCTCGTAACCATATAATGCCTTAAAAGGAGTCATCCTAATAGACATGTGATAGGTAGTATTGTAGCAATACTCCCCTAGGTGTAGCCATTTGATCGAGGTTCGCTGCTGCCCTGCTACATAGTTCCTTAAATATCCTTCCGATCCACTTGTTGACTATTTCCGTTTGCCCGTCACTCTAAGGATGATAACTCGTACTAGTAGCCAGTTCGGTCCCCATCAATCTGAACAGTTCCTGCCAAAAGGTTCTTGTGAATCTGCTATCCCGATCACTGACAATGGTCTTAGGTAACCCGTGTAACCTGAAGACCTCCCTGAAGAATAACTCAGCTACTTGAGCTGCCGAGTAGTCTGATGATATCGAGAAGAAATGTGCAAACTTGGTCAGTCTGTCAACTACTACATATAAACAATCTCGCCCTTGGACCTTGGGCAATCATGAAATAAAGTCCATGGAGATGCTTTCCCACTTCTGTTCTGGAATCGGTAATGGCTGGAGTAACCCTGCTGGATGGGTGTTCTCAATCTTGTTCTGCTGACAGATGCTACATTCCCGGACATGTTGCATAATTTCCCCCTTGAGGCCCTTCCATCAGAACCTCTCTTTGATCTGCCTGTAGGTCTTTAAGAAACCTTGATGCCCTGATAAAGGAGAATCATGGGCTGCCTGAATGATCTTCTTCCTCAATGTGGATTCTGGCACGAGGTATATCCTGTTTTTGTAATAGATGATGTCATCAACAATCCTATACCTGTCATCTTGAATTTGCCCGTCCAATAATTCGCAAGCGAATTTATTTTTGGAATATTCTACTAAGAGAAGTGCCCTCCAATCTGTGGATATACTACTGAGAGATAATGGGGCGGGACGCCTGGATAATGCATCAACTACTACATTATTCTTATCTTTTACATACTTGATCTCGAAATCGTAGGCTTGTACTTTGCTGACCCATTTCTACTATCGCTCATTCAGTTCCTTGTACTCCAGGAAATACTTGAGGCTGTTATGATTGGTTTTGATTTTGAACTTACTGCCCACCAGGTACTGTCTGAATTTTGTCAGAGCATGCAAGATGGTTAGCATCTCTTTTTCATATATGGAGTAATGGCGCTCGTAGTTCTTCAGTTTACGGCTCTCAAATGCAATAGGGTGATGATTCTGCATCAACACTGCTCCTAACCCTTCCCTTGAGGCATCACATTCTACTACAAAGGGTTGTGAGAAGTCTGGTAATGCTAGAACTGGACAAGAACTCATAATAACCTTCATTTTCTCGAAAGTTTTCTGTGCTAAGTCTGTCCAAGTGAACGCTCCCTTCTTGGTGAGATCTGTGAGGGGTGCTGTAAATTGCGAGAATCCCTTAACGTACCATCGGTAATAAGTGCACAGACCTAAGAAACCTCTCAATTCTGTAACTGTTTTTGGCGCGGGCCAATCTCTGATAGCTCGGATTTTCTCCATATCAACCTGTACTCCTTCTGCATTGATTATGTGTCCTAAATACAGCATTTCCTTCATGCCAAACTCACACTTAGACATTTTCGCATAAAGCGAATGTTATTCTAAAATACTCAATGCTTCGTCCAGGTGTTTCAAATGCTCTTCCCATGTTTTGCTGTATATGGATGTCATCAAAGAATACGAGCAAAAACTTACGTAGCTGTGCTCTGAAGGTGTGGTTCATGCATGACTGAAAAGTGGCTGGAGCATTGGTAAGTCCAAAGGGCATGACCAAAAACTCATAGTGACCGTAATGACAGCGAAAAGCTGTTTTGGAGATGTCCTGGTCCCTTACCCTGATCTGATGGTATCCCAAGCGAAGATCGATCTTGGAGAAGTATTGAGCTCCCCGAAGCTCATTCATGAGTTCGTCAATTCTGGGAATGGGATACCTATTTTTAATGGTCTTTTTGTTGAGTGCTCGATAATCGATGCACATTCGCAGTGTACCATCCTTCTTTTTGACCAGTACTACTGAGGATGCGAAGGGGCTAGAACTGGGCCGAATATATACAAGCTCTAGTAATTCTTTGATTGTTTTCTCAATCTCATCCTTGTATCTTTTGGGATGCCTGTAAGGAGTGGTGATGACTGCTTGTGTCCCTTCCTCTAGCTCGATGATGTGTTCAAAATCTCGGTCTAGTGGTCTACCTGATGGAAGGCCCTGAAAAACCTTTTCATATTTCTCTAGCAAGGTTTGAATGTCACTTGGGTGTTGTGTGTCGGTCTCTGGGGGTTTCCTAAAGGTGACCAAACATTCTGCAGCCCATTCTATATCATCTTGTCGGAGTACTGCCTCCGTTCTCTGTGACAAGACCGGTTTTGGGGGATAAGTGTTCATGCCCCCCAAAACTACTCGTTTGCCGTCTGGCCCCTGGAATTCCATTTCCATTGCCCTGTAGTCTGTAGTGTATTTCCCTATAGAATAAAGCCACTGAACACCCAACACCACATGAGTATCCGCTACATCCACTACATAGAAAGAGTCTGTCATCTGATAGTTACCTAAGGCGACATTCAATTTTGGGATCCAGTAGTTGCACTCCATGCTGGAGTTCCCGGCTACTGCTACAGTGAATCCTTCGAACTTCTCGGTCTGAATACCTCTCTTGGCTACCCAAGCGAAGTCAATGAAATTGTGGGTGGCTCCCCCATCAATCAATACTCCTACTCTGTGACCCTGTACTACTCCCCTAACCCTGAGAGTATGGAATCTTGGTACTCCAGATAATGTGGCAATGACTCCCTCTGGTGTATCGCCCTGGTGTGATTCCTCCTCAGTTGCCCATAGTTCTTCTGTGGCTTCCTGCTCATAGTCGTCCTCATCACTGTCTGAATATACCTCAATGTAGTGAGCCTTTGCCTTCCCTGCACACCTGTGTCCTGGTACCCATGGTTCCTGACAGGTGAAGCATAGTTTCTTCCTTCTCAAATCTTTCCTAGTGTCCTCGTCTAACCAGGTTTTCTTGGGCACATCCTGCTGGAAAGGTTTCCTATCCTTGTCCCTAACAGGAAAATTGGTTTTCAGTGGGAATTTGTTTTTGGAGACTGAATCCTGAAGATCTCTTGCTCTGCTAATGGCATCCTGCAGAGTGGGGTTTGTAGGCTTTCACCCAACCCCGTAGTGGCTCTGTGAGGGCTTCAATGAATAACATAGTCAATCTGCTCTCTGACACATCTGTTACCATAACGACTATCCTCTGAAATTCTGAAATGAAAGCTTCTGCACTACCGGTCTGTTTGAGTTGAGCCGACTCCCTGAAATGTATCTCTGGATCTTTCCTGTCCAATCTCTCTATGAGCTTCTGAGTGAACTCACCGTAGGAATGTATGGTGTTGTGACCCAATGTCACCAATCCGTGGTACCACCACTCGTGAGCTTCTCCGTCCAGGTGAAGTGCAGCCAATTTAATGGCGTCTGTCTCTGTCATGGTGTTGAGTTGGAAATAGGTATCCAACTTTTGAACCCATATCCTCGCTGATCCTCCACGAGTCGCATCAAAGTTTGGGATGGTCAACCTGCCCAAGGTCTTCTGCAACTCATAGTTGTGATTGAAACTTTTGTTGAAATTCCTGAGCCTGTTCCTACTCTTCATGTTGCAGAAATCTAAAAAAGACATGGCAGCATGAAACTCATCCCCTAAATCTCTATATTCCTGTAAATAAGCCCCAAAAGGCTCACTAGGTTCTACCTGCATAACCGGGCCCCCTACTGTATCTGCCAAGAAGTGAGGCATGGTAGGCCTGATAGAAGGTCTGTTGTATATGTGTGGAGTATTCTGAATGTTAGTGTATGCTATCTTTCCACTGCTGCTTGTAAATCCCCGATCTACCGGTGAGGGAGGTGTACTGTTGATACCTGTATCCGGTTTCGCTGATAATCTGTTGATTGCATTGAGTACATCTTTTTGTCCTTTGGCTAAGTCTTGCAATGCAGAGACCAAGCTGCGAAACTCCATCCGA
>LPNX010177147.1:16536-34740 GCA_001517045.1 Pseudotsuga menziesii
TCTGACACAACTGGGCATGCAAACTGCCATGCAAAAATCCCTATTTTATAGCAAAAATTAGGGTTAGGGTTTGTGAGATAGAATGAACACTTACCACTAATAAGCTGGCTAGACTGCTCCTGAGAGGGTATGCAAGCATCAAGAACTGAATCGAAGATGGACTAATATCTTCCGCTTCCGGTGAAACCCCAGTAGCAAGAACCCCCAATCAGATAAGGGTGACGTTTTCAGTGAGGGAGGTGTCCGATGAAGCTCCCGATTTGCAGGACTGATAGCCTTCCTGTGCCGGAGAGAATGCTTGGTACATGCGGGATTTCTGAGGTCTCTAGGCAGGATAGCGACTTTCTCCAGAGAGGCAGCTGCTCACGCTCCCTTGATCCCGGAATCGCTGATAACTGCTCTGGATGAGCACGATCAGATCTGATAATCACCGGATGCCGGAGTAGGATGCTGATGATGAGAATGGTGCCTGAGTTTCGAAGCAAAACTGAGATCTGAAGACCCAGCAACTGATTAGGGCTTTCTGGCTGAAAACCCCCCCTTACGGCTGCACACGTGTCCCTGCAATGATCTATACCATATACTGGATAACTTATGAATGAATGTAAGAGCAAATGGTGAACCTGTATGGCTTACCCTGAATGAGACTAGGGCAGATGTTTCACTGTCGAAATCCCGCTAGCTGAAGACTCCGTCTCCAACCCCAACTACTGTGCGGCACGCTGTGCTGCTATCCAAGAGCTCCCAAAATAATAATCATCAAAAGTGAAGTCTCCTTTCGCTTTATTCTCCTTTTAAAACTTTCAACTGCGAAAACCCTAATCTTTGACCTAATTAGGTCACTTTATCTTCTAATTTGCAGTTGACTTGCATGCATGCGGATGGAGACTTAAAGAGTGCATGCATCGTTAAATAATGCTTGGATGGCATGCACGAAGGTGGCCTTTGGCCCCAGTGGCCCTTCTTGACCTAATGATGATGCCCTAGATCTTCTATGAATGGCATCAGTCCTTAGCTGATTCCCTAGCTGTTAGTAACCGCTCGAACCCACAGGAATCACATAGGTTAGCGGTTTTGAGCCTCAAGGCCTAATCGGAAGAGGACATTACAGAGTAGCTGCAGAGGAGGTCGTGCAGACTGTATGGAATTCCGTACAGTTGTCGTACAGACCGTACATATTCCGTACAGCTGTCGTACAAACTGTACATATTTCGTACAGCAGTCGTACAACTGTATGGATCCGTACAGCCATGTGTGGAAGGTCGTACTGTTGGTCATACAATCACGCAGAGGTGTGCTGGGTTTTAGCTGGGGTTTTCTAGTAATACTGTTGGGTGTTACTTTGCCAGGTTTGGGTGATTAACAGTTGATTGTAAAAGTTCCATATTTTGTCTATAATAAAATCCATAACTAACTGTTGCACCGGTTTTCCCATCTTGGGGTTTTTCGGGGGTTTCCATACCCAAAATAATAGTGTCTATATTGTGATGTGATGTGAATTATTTCTCGGTACTTTATATTCCATTGCATACTAGTAAAGAAGTACATGTGTGGTTCTTTCAGTAATCAAATTAAATATATTGTTTTAGCCCTAGTTGTGCTTTAAAGAAAAATTTACATTTCAAGGGTCAAAAGGTGCCCTACTTTTCAAGAAATTTGATTGTAACAAATAATAAAAGAGCAAGTGGGATAACGACTCCTACACCCCTCTTCCCCCATTTGGGGGAAGTTTGTATCGTCTATTGATGTGATTGGCTTTTTCTTTCCTTTTTCAGTTAAAAGTTTTAGATTAGTTTTGCATTCGTTATTTAAATAGATTCTATTTCAAAGGTTACATTAGAATCTTTAATTTCTTTTATATTTATATTTGTAGATCTAACTCAGTCTTGACCTCCCGAGTAAGGCTTTGTCGTGAAAGAGATCCCTGACTGTAGTTTTCTTGTATGCAAAACTGATGTATTGCTTAAAATAAATCACAAGCACACAATTCGTCATGATATCCAACTTTTTCTACCATAAATTGGGTTACCTGAGGAGCCGCCGGTTGATAGATTTGTTCAAAGTTTGATTCCAGTGTATCAATCGATCCGTCTGCTTGTCTAGCCAATATTGGCTAGTCACCTTTTTATTTGAATAATTTCGACCATGGCTCCGCGGGGTTTGTAATAAAATGTGCTAGTAGGATATTTTTGAGTGGTTCGGTCTCCTGAGACGTAGAATCTCAAATAGGGTATTCCAGGGAGTTTTTTGCCCCTGACAATTATGCTCTGCCTTCAGCCGAGTATAATTGACGAGGTTTTCTCCCGCTTCCTCCAAAGCTGAAATGCCCGATGTTGAATTCTGGGCCTTGGGGGTTATTAGAGCCCAACTAAGTGTTATAAGCCTACTAGACATTATTTAGATAGATCATGGTCATGTCCTAAGTCATCTGGACACACAAAAATTTCGAAAAAATCTTTTTCGAACAGTGAAAAATTATTTTTTAATTTTTTAATTTTTAATTATTTTTTCTAAGTTTTTTGCGTTAATTTTTCCATAAATTAAATAGAAAAAACCTGTTCGTGATCTAGACTAGGAATTTAGTGATTGAAGGCTCTAACCTTAAGCTAAAAATCATTCTTGATCAGCCAGCCAGTCAGAGCCAACTTTCAAATCAGCAATCGGACAAATAATGCATTTTTACTCAAAAAAATCAGTTTTGAGTAAAAAAATGATTTTTATAAAAAAAAAAATGATTATTTTGGAGAAAACTAAAACTCTCCAAATTAATCCAAATTCAATAAAATAAAAGGCTAAATGACATCTCATGGAACACTTATGATGATTGGAGTTATCATAACTCAGCTTCAGTCATCATTAAGAGAGCAATTAATTTATTATCAGTTATCAGACATGTCATCTCTAGCTAAAGATGAGATGGAGAGCCCTCATTGGTCCAGTGATTTGATCGAGGTGAAGACTGAAGCTTACACCATCAGTGGGCTTCCCAAACCTAGCTCAGGCTCCTGCCAGACCTAAAGGATGAGCTTACCTACATCCAGACTCACACATGTGGCCTCATCCTTGGCTTGTTTTCAGTGCACAGATTTGGAGTGGGGGCGCCTTGCTTGGGTGGAGGCCTCCCCTCACTCCCGGTTCTCCAGTTTAGGTCTGGGCTCTTTGTTAGGTGGCTAAAATGGTTAGGGTTGGTTTTTTGGTTTTAGGGTTTTAGCACTCTCTCATTTGTTAAAAGGAGGCTCTTTCAGCTCTATTTGCATGGACTTTTGTAGCAGAGTTACTCTGAGAAATTTGTATCAAGCATTTGCTTTAATTTGTTAATAAAGATCAGACTTTGGAGGTCCATGAGGTCTTGGATGTGGTAGTTTTTTGCAATTGGTTGAGGTGATATTGTCTCTAACCCCTATTTTTTTTAATGCTTATGTGAGATTAAATTGTTTATTTGTTAGCTCAAGAGGGCCATTGTTGGCACAGTAGAACAATCATTTGTAGTTCAACTTGATTGTTTATGCAAAGTAGATTAGTATTTTGATGGACATGAGTAATCGGTATATACGTATTGTTGATCATGATTCAATTTTCTTAGCATACTAGCATGTATTTTGATCTCACGTTTTGTGTTGAGTTGTAGTGTGTTTTCAGGCTTCACAAGTTGAAGAAGGGTGTGAGCTCAGCTGCTTCTATCCCAGGCTTCAAGCAACCTTTTTAATCTAACATTTTCATTGCAGGACCTACAAAGATCTTCTTCTTCAAAATACAAAAAGAAGGCTGGGAGTCTAGCTCTCTCTCTTGGGTTCCATCCATAATTTCAAATACTTTCTTGGTTACCGAATTTCCCTCTTCTAGTTCTCTCTTTGCTGGGAGTCTAGCTCTCTCTCTTGGGTTCCATCCATAATTTCAAATACTTTCTTGGTTACCGAACTTCCCTCTTCTAGTTCTCTCTTTGCTCCTTGATCCCCTTGTTTTTCTTGCTTGCTAGCCTTTTCCTCCTTGCTTGGTTTGCCCTTTCTTATCTTTTCTTCATCGCTGCCTCGTTTTACTCTTTTTATCACTCATTTTCTTCTTTTTGGACAGCCCTAATGTGCCCTAGTTTATGCCTCTTTTTTGCCTCTTTTTGCCCTAGTTTTTTGCCCTTCTTCCATCTTGTTTTTGGCATTTTCTTCCCATTTTTATTTGCTGTCCTTTTTTTTATTTTTATTACAGCCATCTTCTTTCTTCATCGCTGCCCCGTTTTTATCATTTTTTATACTCCTTTGGCCTCATAGTTGGCTGCCCTATTCTTCCTTTTTCTTGTCTTTGACCTTCTTTTTGTTTTCCTTCCTTCTTCCTATACTTTGCTTCTTATTTTCAGCCTTCTTTGCCTTACACTTTTGCTCTCGTTCAAACTTCTTTTTTTCCCTTTTTGCAAAGTGCGAGAAAAGTTTCAAGTAAAAGTAAATCACTCTCCTTTTTTTTTTACGCAAATTTTAATGATAGTAAAGTTGTATGCTTTTATTTGAAAGGCCCTTTCAGAGATTAAATTCCTAAAGGAAAATTGTAATAATTTCAATAAAGTACTTTTGTTTGAGTGGGGTTTTTAAGTCCCCACTCTCATCCTCCCCCATTTGTGGAGGCTTGTGTTGTGTTTACTTGTGTATGCTTAGGTTAGATTTGCTTATCTTCATCATTATTTGCATCTTATGCTTAGAATATTAATTGTTAATCCATCACTTCTAATTCATTAATTAATTTGATTACTCTTTTAAATTGCTTATCTTTCTAAGTAAATCGACTGCTTAAATCTCTTGAATCACACCATAAGGTGGATCAAGAGTGCTCTCTGTCGAAGAGTTTAATAAGTCATCTTTGCTTTTTATTCACATTGTTTAATCAATTAACTCTTAAGTAAGACTCTTGAACTTGCAGAAACACAAGTCAAGAGCACTCTCTATCGGAGAGCATCCTAGGTTTGCATAATCCTTGCATTAGTCTCATCTAGATTAGCTAAGTCTCTCGAACCACTGTCATAAGGCAGGGTCAAGAGCGCTCTCTGTCGGAAAGTCTTAATTAATCAACTTAATAAAACCTTCAACACACACACCCTTTTTAATTAATTAACTCCCTCCCCTCCTTGCCGGAGTATGCTCTGACCGATCCCAGATCGGAATACCCAGAAACAGCACTGGATCTTTAAACCCTACAAGAGTAATTTAATAATACTTAAACACCCGTAACCAATGCACCGGCGTTGTAGGGATTCTTCCAAAGTACTTCCTAGTAGAGGCGTCGGAACCTCCCGCTGTCTTAGATTCTCGACTAGCTGGTCAATCTTGGCGATACCAGCCTGGGATACTGGGCGGGCCCGACATGTCTTCAACAAAGGGAACTTAGAAGAGTCTCCCGGCTTTGACAAACTTTTGTTGACACGCTAAGCAAGACGACTATCAAAAACTTTTAAAATCTACCAAGAGCACTTGCAAAACCTAATATTCACTAGCTTGATTCCTAGACTTTATTTCACACATTTATTTGACTCCATAAAGCACTGGTCCTTTGTTATATTTGGTTAATTTTCTATCTTGATCAACTGTCTATGGGCCATTTCAATTGATTATATTTGAATGCTTAAGTTATAAGTTTGGAATCTTTGCTTATCTATGTGATCTCTTGTTAGCAACATGGATTGCTTTGATTAATCATCATCCCCCTAATATTAATCATTTTAAATCACAGTAACTCTTAAACAACACCCATTCGCATCCAAAAACATCTAAAAATAACTTAAAACATTGAGCCATAGAAAACTCTTTGTTAGGGACTACCCCCTTTGGCTTCGTTAGGAGTTAACCTAAACGGAGGAGCTAGGAGTAGGTGATAGTACCTAGCTCTGTGCTTGCCCCCAAAGTCACACCTCTCCCACTTTCCCAAGTGAGGAGACAGCTTTCGGAAGATTTCTGCTGCTGGTGTGCAATCGACGGACAACATCTTTTGGCGCTGCTGCCGGGAACAAATCTTTTTGTTCCTGGACGACCTTTGTTTCTTTTAGTTTTTTACCTTTTTATCATTTTTGGTAGATTTTTAGTCCAATCACTCTTTGAAATTAGACTTAAGTCCACTTGGCAACTCCACTGTCAGTTAACACCTCAAGGTATTCTACTAGAAGAAACTCTATAGGTTTGGTCGATTTCATCCCTGACCCCAAAAAGGTCTTAAGGAGGAGATTAAATAAACTATCTTCTCACAGGATCCTTGCAGAACTTGGATCTGAGTCTGTTTCAGACATCCATCTTTTATTTCCAGAAAACTTAGAAAATTTGCAAAATAATAACTGTTTCCTTAATCCAATGGGTGATTTTTTACTCAACTTAACTTTGCTCAGATAGCAGGTCATCCTCATGATATCCCTGACAAGGCTATCGACAAGCTTATGACATATAATGGCACTGATGCCTCCCTCTCTACTGAGCAGCATATCAGGAATTTCACCAGACACTGTGGTGCCCATGTCAGGGGTACTGATAGGCATGAAGATGTTTACATGACCTTGTTTGCCTTGTCTTTGGACGGCAAGGCTGGCAACTGATACAATAATTTGTCGAACAATTCTTTCGCCACCTTAGCAGACTTCAAGGCTGCTTTGCTTGGAAAGTTTGGCAGTAGAAAGGAGCCTAGACATCTAGTAGTAGCTTTGACCAGCATAAAAAAGTCTGATACAGAAACCATGGATGAATTCAACGATAGGTTCACAGAGTTATCAAATTCCATCCCTGCTACTTATGCTCCTCCTGTAGCTTCCACTTTGGATTATTACATTGGAGCATTAAGTGGCAAGATCCAGTACCAGATTAGAGACAAGGAGCCGACCACATTACTTCAGGTTCAGAATTTGGCCATTAAAATTGATAAGAATATGCAGTCATATGGTGAATCTAACCTCCAAGGTTATTCAAGGTCTTCAACTCCTTTAAAAATTAGTGAACCTAAAGACAATGATCCTTTAGCAGCTATGAAGGATGCCTACGAAAAACAAATGATTGAAATGAAAAGGGAGATCAAGAAAAATATGGAGGAAGCAGAACAGAAACACTTAGTACAATTGAAGGAGATTCAAAATAGGGTGATTACAATGGAAAGAACTCAACCTCCGCCACCTCCTAGAGCTTTCCCTGCAAAACCAACATGGCAGAGAAAGAACCCCAACCATGAGCAGAGGCCTCCTCATAAGCTAGAGGCCACTAATGTGGTTGAAACTTACACTCCATTTTGTAGGGCATGTGAAGACCTTCATGAAGAATCTTCCTGCTATTATGCATGCTATGTTCAAGAGCATGGTTTTCCGGAGGGTTGTGGTCCTAAAGCATCATCAAGCGAGCCTGAGTACATAAACTGTGTAGATGACATGCATGATATTTCCGAAGAATGTTGGAGAGAGACAAAACAATATTCAAGAGACCCTGAATACATTAACACAGTTGGACAGCTCCATCCTGTCACCATAGAAACCCGGGGTCAAGTTGAAGATTATAGTCAGCAATTGGATGATCTCACTAAAAACTTTAGCACTAATCCTACTAATGAGCATAATGATGATAGTTTGGAAGGTTTACTACCTTGTGACCTTTTTTCTGAAGAAGATGACTATGATCATGAGGAGGGATATAGAATCAGATGTGATACAAGTGACGAAGAATCCCTTTCTTCTAAGATGGATGACAACTACGAGACTTTAATTGAAAATCCAATCTTATAAGTTTCATGTGATGAGAGTCCTCCATACTCTCCACCGGATGACAAATATTTGGAAAGTTGGGTCCCATGTGATATCTTTGAAACCCAACTTTTTGAAGAAGATTGTTTTGAGCAGAATGAGGAGTGTAGCCAGGGACTTGATACCAGTGATGAGGCATCTCTCATATCCGACATAGATGGCGATGATGACTATCGGACTTTTATTGAAAATCCAACCTATGATACTTTTGAAAATATTTTTGAGAATTTCATCTATGATGTGTCCAGCACGGAGAGTTGTTATTCTGAGACTTATGAAAGTTATAAGGAAGAGCAGTCAGAGTTTTCATATGATTGGTCAGAATTGTATCTGAGTACCTATAATAAGGACTTGAAAAAGCAGTGTGGTGAAGAATCAGATAGGATACAACTAGTTGAAGTTTTTTCTCAACCATTGTCTTCACATATTGATGCTCCTTATGTTTTGGAGCAGCTTGGGGCTTATACAACGAGTTATTATTTGATAAGCCTTGATGATCAGCATGATGGAGTAGTCGACCTGCCGCATCATCTCGATTTGTATATCAGCGTTATCCAGTCATAGGTAGAAGCAGCTTGCGCGATCATCTACCAGTTTGGGAAGAAGTTTGACGACATTATTCATGCCTATGATTCCCCATCCAGCCCGCCCAGTCTAGATCATCATGCAGGTTTGCATTTTCTGGAAATTGTGTCCTTACTTTGGCTGGTAACCAAAGACAAGGCAAAACCTTTTTACATTAATAAAATGCTTATGTGGTTACATTGGATTTATGATTACACCTAACCTTTTGTGTATCATGCTTAGAGTAGGAAAATAGGCTCCTTAAAGTGAGCATTTACTTTAGCATTTTCTTTATGTACTTAGAAATAAATAAATTTTTCAGTGAAGTTTTTTGTTTGAATAAAGCAACTTTTGGATCATTGGCTCTTTTTCATAAAACTTGTGCTACTAAGGTTTTCTTGTCAAGTTGAGATGTTTTTACAGGATATGGAAACCAGAGATTCTGAGGTTCTCGTATGCTCTCCTTGAATAAGAGACTAGATCGAACACACGTCCCGCAGTTCGAGCCAGATGTTATCCAACTTTTTGTACCATAAGTTGGCTTACCCGAGGAGCCGCCGGTTGATAGATTTGTTCAAAGTCTGATTCCAGTGTATCAGTCGATCTGTCTGCTTGTCTAGCCAATATTAGCTAGTCACCTTTTTATTTGAATAATTTTGACCATGGCCCCACAGGGTTTGTAATAAAATGTGCTAGTAGGATATTTTTGGGTGGTTCGGTCTCCTGAGACGTAGAATCTCAAATAGGGTATTCCAGGGAGTTTTTTGCCCCTGACAATTATGCTCTGCCTTCAGCCCAGTATAATTGACGAGGTTTTCTCCCGCTTCCTCCAAAGCTGAAATGCCCAATGTTGAATTCTGGGCCTTGGGGGTTATTAGAGCCCAACTAAGTGTTATAAGCCTACTAGACATTATTTAAATAGATCATGGTCATGTCCTAAGTCATCTGGACACATCAAAAAATTTCAAAAAAATATTTTTTGAATAGTGAAAAATTATTATTATTTTTTTTAATTTTTAATTACTTTTCCTAAGTTTTTTGGGTTAATTTTTCCATAAATTAAATGGAAAAAACCTGTTCGTGATTTAGACTCAGAATTCGGTGATTGAAGGCTCTAACCTTAAGCCAAAAATCATTCTTGATCAGCCAGCCAGTCAGAGCCAACTTTCAGATCAGCAATCGGACAAATAATGCCTTTTTACTCAAAAAAGTCAGTTTTGAGTAAAAAAATGATTTTTAGTAAAAAAAAGATTTTTATTAAAAAAAATGATTATTTTGGAGAAAACTAAAACTCTCCAAATTAATCCAAATTCAGTAAAATAAAAGGCTAAATGACATCTCATGGAACACTTATGATGATTGGAGTTATCATAACTCAGCTTCAGTCATCATTAAGAGAGCAATTAATTTATTATCAGTTATCAGACATGTCATCTCTAGCTAAAGATGAGATGGAGAGCTCTCATTGGTCCGGTGATTTGATCGAGGTGAAGACTGAAGCTTACACCATCAGTGGGCTTCCCAAACCTAGCTCAGGCTCCTGCCAGACCTAAAGGATGAGCTTACCTACATCCAGACTCACACATGTGGCCTCATCCTTGGCTTGTTTTCAGTGCACAGATTTGGAGTGAGGGCGCCTTGCCTGGGTGGAGGCCTCCCCTCACTCCCGGTTCTCCGGTTTAGGTCTAGGCTCTTTGTTAGGTGGCTAAGCTGGTTAGGGTTGGTTTTTTGGTTTTAAGGTTTTAGCACTCTCTCATTTGTTAAAAGGAGGCTCTTTCAGCTCTATTTGCATGGACTTTTGTAGCAGAGTTACTCTGAAAAATTTGTATCAAGCATTTGCTTTAATTTGTTAATAAAGATCAGACTTTGGAGGTCCATGAGCTCTTGGATGTGGTAGTTTTTTGCAATTGGTTGAGGTGATATTGTCTCTAACCCCTATTTTTTTTAATGCTTATGTGAAATTAAATTGTTTATTTGTTAGCTCAAGAGGGCCATTGTTGGCACAGTAGAACAATCATTTGTAGTTCAACTTAATTGTTTATGCAAAGTAGATTAGTATTTTGATGGACATAAATAATCAGTATATACGTAATGTTGATCATGATTCAATTTTCTTAGCATACTAGCATGTATTTTGATCTCACGTTTTGTGTTGAGTTGTAGTGTGTTTTCAGGCTTCACAGGTTGAAGAAGGGTGTGAGCTCAGCTGCTTCTATCCAAGGCTTCAAGCAACCTTTTTAATCTAACACTTTCATTGCAAGACCTAAAAAGATCTTCTTCTTCAAAATACAAAAAGAGGGCTGGGAGTCTAGCTCTCTCTCTTGGGTTCCATCCATAATTTCAAATACTTTCTTGGTTACCGAACTTCCCTCTTCTAGTTCTCTCTTTGCTCCTTGATCCCCTTGTTTTTCTTGGTTGCTAGGCTTTTCCTCCTTGCTTGGTTTTGCCCTTTCTTATCTTTTCTTCATTGCTGCCCCATTTTACTCTTTTTACCACTCATTTTCTTCTTTTTGGATAGCCCTAGTGTGCCCTAGTTTATGCCTCTTTTTGCCCTAGTTTTTTGCCCTTCTTCCATCTTGTTTTTGACCTTTTCTTTCCCTTTTTGTTTGCTGTCCTTTTTTTTAATTTTTTTATGACGGCCATCTTCCTTCTTCATCGCTGCCCCGTTTTCATCATTTTTTATACTCCTTTGGCCTCATAGTTGGCTGTCCTATTCTTCCATTTTCTTGTCTTTGACCTTCTTTTTGTTTTCCTTCCTTCTTCCTATCCTTTGCTTCTTATTTTCAGCCTTCTTTGCCTTACACTTTTGCTCTCGTTCAAACTTCTTCTTTTCCCTTTTTGCAAAGTTCGAGAAAAGTTTCAAGTAAAAGTAAATCACTCTCCTTTTTTTTTACGCAAATTTTAATGATAGTAGAGTTGTATGCTTTTATTTGAAAAGCCCTTTCAGGGATTAAATTCCTAAAGGAAAATTGTAATAATTTCAATAAAGTACTTTTGTTTGAGTGGGGTTTTTAAGTCCCCACTCTCATCCTCCCCCATTTGGGGAGGCTTGTGTTGTGTTTACTTGTGTATGCTTAGGTTAGATTTGCTTGTCTTCATCATTATTTGCATCTTATGCTTAGAATATTAATTCTTAATCTATCACTTCTAATTCATTAATTAATTTGATTACTCTTTTAAATTGTTTATCTTTCTAAGTAAATCAACTGCTTAAATCTCTTGAATCACACCATAAGGTGGATCAAGAGTGCTCTCTGTCGGAGAGTTTAATAAGTCATCTTTGTTTTTTATTCACATTGTTTAATCAATTAACTCTTAAGTAAGACTCTTGAACTTGCAGAAACACAAGTCAAAAGCACTCTCTATCAGAGAGCATCCTAGGTTTGCATAATCCCTGCATTAGTCTCATCTAGATTAGCTAAGTCTCTCGAACCACTGTCATAAGGCAGGGTCAAGAGCGCTCTCTGTCGGAGAGTCTTAATTAATCAACTTAATAAAACCTTCAACACATACACCCTTTTTAATTAATTAACTCCCTCCCCTCCTTGCCGGAGTATGCTCTGACCGATCTTAGATCAGAATACCCAGGAACGGCACTGGATCTTTAAACCCTACAAGAGTAATTTAATAATACTTAAACACCCGTAACTAACGCACCGGCGTTGTAGGGTTCTTCCAAAGTACTTCCTAGTAGGGGCACCGGAACCTCCCGCTGTCTTAGATTCTCGGCTAGCTGGTCAATCTTGGCGATACCAGCCTGGGATACTGGGCGGGCCCGACATGTCTTCAACGGAGGGAACTTAGAAGAGTCTCCCAGCTTTGACAAACTTTTGTTGACACGCTAAGCAAGACCACTATCAAAAACTTTTAAAATCTACCAAGAGCACTTGCAAAACCTAATACTCACTAGCTTGATTCCTAGACTTTATTTCACACATTTATTTGACTCCATAAGGCACTGGTCCTTTGTTATATTTGATTAATTTTCTATCTTAATCAACTGTCTATGGGCCATTTCAATTGATTATATATTTGAATGCTTAACTTATAAGTTTGGAATCTTTGCTTATCTATGTGATCTCTTGTTAGCAACGTGGATTGCTTTGATTAATCATCATCCCCCTAATATTAATCATTTTAAATTACAGTAACTCCTAAACAACACCCATCCGCATCCAAGAACATCTAAAAATTAACTTAAAACATTGAGCCATAGAAAACTCTTTGTTAGGGACTACCCCCCTTGGCTTCGTTAGGAGTTAGCCTAAAACAGAGGAGCTAGGAGTAGGTGACAGTACCTAGCTCTGTGCTTGCCCCCAAGGTCACACCTCTCCCACTTTCCCAAGTGAGGAGACAGCTTTCGGAAGATTTCTGCTGCTAGTGTGCAATCGGCGGACAACACGTTCTTAATGGGCTGTACAGATTAGTACATTTGTTATTCGTTGCTCACTAAATCGAAACAAACATTTTCCTCTACCATGTATGCTCCACCCCTCACGGCTTAGTCTAACACTTGGGGATATCAAAAGCGGTATTGTGCATTCATTAATCTCTCACATCTAATTAATCGATTCACATTAATAAAATTTACAACCCTCAAACATTACGAAAATCTGACGGAACAAACCTGAGGAAGAGTGGGCAAATTCTTCAAGGAAAGCGGGAACAACTAGAAAGTGATCGTCCATTAGGCTACATCCTTGTTGGTGTAGTGTTGAACACCCCCCCTCGTCTCCATCTAGCCCAAATTTTCCAGTGCCGGAGCCACTTTGCTCAGAAATCCGGACATATTCCCAGTACCTCACGATATATCAGGAATCCCATTTTCCCTTAACTCACTCATCAGTGAATAAGATTAAAATTAACCAAGATACACTGCACAACATTATTTCCTTTTCAACAACATTACTTTCGACTCCATTTTCGGCACTGGTTATATTATCATTGCTTATCATTTGCTTCAAGTCATTATTGTTGTGAATGTTATTATCATGCTAGTGAATTATATGTTTTAACATTCCATCTCATTGATTTTTCAAGCATTATGGGTTTTCTTAATGATGATTTTGACCCAAGTGGTGATTCATCCATCCGACACGTCACATTTATCATCGATGTTTTGGTTAAAGATGACATTTATCATTAAGATCGCATGATGGAAAGATTTGCTTGCACTGTGGATGGGGATGCGTTTGAATGGTTCTTTGAGGAGATTCCTAGTAAAAGCATTACTTCCCTTTTACACTTCTTTGAGATTTTTCTTAAACAGTGGTGTCATGATAATGGTGATATTAAAAATATTATGGCTATGCTTCCCATTGAAGAGCTTCATGGAATATGAGTGATTGAGGACATTGTTGAAGACCCTCCTCATGTTACATTAACAAAAAATATGGAAGACATGGAGTGTTCTCATGATTATTGCAGTGATGATGACCACATTTGTATTCTAGACCTCCCTCAAGAAGAAACCATTACAGAGCCTTGTAAAGAAACCTATGATAAAGTGAGTGTGGTGTATAATGACACTCCACTATATGGTGATGAAGGTTTGGAAAGCTTTACTCCTAGTAATATATTTGAAACCAAACCTATCAAGGAGGATTGTTATGAGCATGAGGTGGACAAGTATAGTCAAGGACATGATGCAGTATCCCTCATATCTGATAATGATGGGGATGATAACTCTTTGACCTTTAATAAAAATCCCATCCATGAGACTTTTGGAAATCTTGTTGAGAGTCCTTTCTATGATACGTCTAAAGAAGGGAGTGTTGATCTTGAGACCTGGGAAAACTTGGTAGGAAGAGGAGCATTTTGAATTTTCATATGATCACTCAGAGCCGTATCATTCAGAAGCACACACAAGTATCAAAAATGAAGATCCAGAGAAGCAATGCAATGAAAAGTCAGATTGGGTGCAATTAGTTGAAGATTTTTCTCCGGCATCCTCTTTGCATACAAAGGTTCCTTATAATTTAGAGCAATTGGGGCTTACACAGAGAGTTATCAGCAGATAAGCCCTTTCGATGAGTATGATGATTTGCTTCATCATGCGAATTTGTACAATAGTCATATCCAATCTTGGATGGAAGAAGCCTGCAAGAGGACTTGCCAGTTGTGGAAGCAGTGAAGCAAGGTTTTACATACTTGTGATTTCCCATCCAGCCCTCCCATCTTGAATATTCACGCAGATTTGCATTTTCTGAAAAAATGTGTCCTTACTTTGGCTGGTAACAAAAGACAAAGCAAAACTTTTTTATATTAATAAAATGCTTAGGTGGCTACATTGGATTTTCGATTACACCTAACTTTTTATGTTATGCTTAGAGTAGGAAAATAAGCTCCTTAAAGTGAACATTTACTTTTCGCATTTTCCTTTTGTACTTAGGAATAAATAATTTTTTAGTCAAAATTATGTCATTCTTACAAATAAAGCAACTTTGGATCATTGGCTCCTTTTCATAAAACTTGTGCTATTGAGGTTTTCTTGTCAAGTTGAGATGTTTTTACAGGATAAAGAAATCGAAGATTCTAGTGTTCTCATATGCTGTCCTCGCCTAAGAGACTAGATCGAGCACACGTCCCGCAGTTGGATCCAGATGCTATCCACTAATTTTGCACTTAGTGGATTTCTTGTGAGCCGTTGAAGTCATGAACAAGTCAATTGTTCATTGTCAGTGCTCAAAAGTTTCGTGGTTGCATCAAGACCAGTTGTGGTCCCTTTTTTTAATAAAATGCATGTTCATACCCCTTAGGGGCGTTCTAATAAATGCTCTAACACGGCAAACTTTTTGTAAAGGACTTGGCTTCCTAGGACTTGGCTATCAATCTAATTATTCCAAGGTGCTTTTTCCCTTGTCAATTATGCAATGTTGAATAAGTGATGTATGATTTTTGAGTTTTTCACCGCTCCTCCAAAAATGGAATTTTCGTCTTGGTGCTTAGGCCTTAGGAGGTTATTAAAGTTCATGTGTTGATGTATATAAGCGTGTTAGGCATTGGTATTGAGTCGTATGGACTTGTACTAGGTCCCCCTAGAGTTTCGTCTGATGCCGAGAAAAAATATTTTTTGTCGTTTTTTAGGCCATTTTTTAATGGTTTAAATGGAAAAATTCAAAATGTAAAAACAATGTGATTTGGAGTTCATTTGTTGCCGTGTTTAGGCTACTTTTCAAGCTCGGAGCACCTCCTTTACCTCGAGACCCACTTTTCCCATGCTCCAGATGACTATATCGTCTCGAATGGCATTATTTCGCTCAAAATGCTACAAAATGGCAAAAAAGTGCTAAATTATGACGAAGTGCACCAAAGTCAAAAATAAAAAAAGTCAAAAATCAATAAAAAAATGGTGAGAAAGTGACATGGCATGTGGTCCCTACTGATATGCGACCCCTCTAAACCACATGAAGGCAAATAAACTTTGGCTTAAAAAAGATGGTTACAAATTGTTTATGAGGATGACATCGCCCTCATGGGACTCACGCTAGTACCAAGCAAACTAGCAAATGGATGAGGGTTGTCCCCTCTCCATCTCATAGGTTCTAAACGTTTGGTTATGTGGTATATTATATACACTTCAAACTTTGGATATTAATAAGGTGGTGAATGGTCATGTTATGGGTGAGGTCAAAGTATGAAGGGTTCACGCTAAATAAGTTTGAAGATTGCGTTTAAGTGGGATGAAGGTGGGCCCCTCTCCGTGTTACAATATTACACTCAATACTTTGGTTATTATATCAAGTATTTTGTTCCATTCATGCAAGTGAACGAGGATGACACCGATGAGTGGTTGGTAGAGGACTCATGCGTGAGGGGAGTGAGGTGCCTGTTGTCGCCTTGTTGCCCACCTATTTCGACTAGGTGGCAACTCCATGTACATGAAGATGTACATAATTGTACAAGTTGTACCTTGAAAAAATCTGAGGATTTTTCACTCCTGCAGGGCTATTGCCCCTTTGTAAAACGAAATGTCCGCTCCCCTGCGTGGGAAAATTAATGTAAGTTTATGTGCTAGTGTGGGTCATATGATACGGATGCCACACCATGGAACTGGTTGTTAGGGAAGTCCCCTCATCGAGTGTTTTTCCCTTTCCAATTGATCTTGTTGTGTAAACGAGTTTAATCGGTTTGGTTTTCACTCAAAATTCTCCAAAGTGGTGACGGGCATTCTACCAGTCAAGTCCATGAGGTGGCTAAAGCTTCAAAGAATGATTCATGACCATGCTAGACATTTGTATAGAGTCTTGCGGAGTTTCGTTGTGTTGTTGTATTTTTATTTATTTTTTCTGATTAATTAATTTCACCCCTTGGTGATTAATTAACTCAGTTTTCGATGTAATAATGTAATTGCTCAAGCACTAGCATTTTGTAATAGGGGCTATGAATGCAAANAAATGCAAAGTTAATTGCTATGAAACCCCCTAAGCCACTGCTTCGAGTCCCATGTCATTCTGACAGGTGGTTGAGGAGATAGACCATTTTTGTTTAAGCAAGGTCTATTTTTCCTAGGGATTTAATTAATTTCCCTAAGTCAAAATTCATATTATTTGATTTTGAAGTAAAAAATCAAATAATGCCATGGTAAATTGGTTTGGGGGTTGTTAAGCCTAGGAAAAATTTATTCCAAATTTTTCCACCACCCCATGGCCAAGATATAATTTTTTCAAGTTATTTTTAATTTTTCCTAAGTCAATATTGGGAAAATTTTAAAAATTAAATTGAAAATTTTAAATCTAAGGTGAATTTTATTTTAGCCTAAGTCTAAGGTTAAAAAATATTTTTGAGCAAAAGGCTAAAGTCTAAAGCCTAGTTATAGAGGTGCTCCAAGTGAATAATGCATGGTCCAAACCACTATTCTAAAGGGGCGCTAGAGGAGCCACGTCCAAGTTCAAAGCCTCACTAAAATGGGTCGCTAATGTAAAAAAAACTCCAAATCTAATGGAGACGTTACCACTATAGTGGAGGGGGCTAGCTCTAAAGGTAAAACCCCCAAATATAAGAGGGCGCTAAAATTAAATGGAGGCGCTACTACTATAGTAGAGGAGCGCTAGCTCTAGAGACTACCAATTAAAGGGGGCGCATGCTAATTTTAGAGGAGGCGCCATCAAAATAATGGAGGCGTCACTATTATAAGGAGGACACTAAACTTGGTGGAGGGCGGCCATAATATGGAGGGCGCTAGCAAACTTTGGAGACGTCTACCATATTTGGGGGCGCTACTATATCTAGAAGGGCGCTACCACTATCTAGAAGGGCGCTAGCTATATGGAGAAAACGTCCACATTTAGAGGACGTCTACCAAATTTGGAGGGGCGCCTATGCTATTGGGCCCACGTTTTTTACCTTAACTCATCAAAAGCATCCAAGCCATTGATTGATGATGCATTTTGGTTAAATACCTAGATCCAAAGGTGAAGATTACTTGAGACATGGATCAAGCTTTTGGGCCATTGATTAAAAAATAATCTAAGGGTAGAGATTGATTGAGAAGAATGGAAAGTCAAATACCTAGATCTAGTGCTGGAGATTAAACCCTAGATCTAGATCTAATCTCAGCCATTGACCTTCAAAGGGTTGGGGTTTGCCTCAACTATATAATGAGGGTCTCACTCCCTCATTACACATGATCTCTAATGCTATTGTTATGCTGCCGGAATATTTCTTCTTACTCTCATGTTTTCTTGCTACATATTTGTATTGAAGCTTTGCCCTAGTTGGGCCATTTAATAGAAGAATTCTTTGGAGGGACACTGTGCTGCAATATTTTCATGATCCATTTCTTGTGAGGTAACCTATATTTTTTCAGTTTGCATTTTTGTAATATTCTAGTTAGCTCTCCACAAAGTGTTTTGTGGAGAGATTAGAGAGTAAAAGTGTTTTTATTCTCTTTTATG
>LPNX010177184.1:0-16533 GCA_001517045.1 Pseudotsuga menziesii
CAAGATTAAATTACTCTACGTGGACACGAGCCACTTATTAGCTTCTTCAAATTTTTAAGGTCACACGGTTCATTAAATGCAAAAATTCAGACATTAAATGACATCAAAATATTTTTTTTTAAATATCACTATGAAGCCAACATAATATTCTACAATTTGTTTTCTTACTGCAAGTCAAAATTCACATGGCATATATGCGTTTTGAGGGATTCTATCTAGCACATGAGTAAAAAATCAGGTTTTCATCGCCAAATTTGGCCAAAAAGTGTTACCCATGTTCATGGAATCACCCAATGTATTCCAGCCATCGTATCACCCCTCTGACCTCAAACATTAGGGGGCATCTGTTACAGTTGATTTTACCACACATGGTGGATCACACATTTATGGCCTTCCCTGTCCCTCTACAGACTCTTTGGACCTCATAGACCATTTTTGTACCTTTTATGTTTCCAAGATCATCCCTAAAAACATGCATTATTTTCCATACGCGACTTTTAAACCTATTCTCGCGTATATATGCGGATATGACCCTCAAACCCGTGTACATCGAGATGTGTGCAAAAGGTCAAATAGTTTTGGAGTTTTCCTTGATGTGGATCCGATTCACTTGTCTCTTAGCCTTCCATATGCCTTTAGATTGCTCATATTTGACCTTCCATTACCCCGTTGAAGCACTATATAAGGAACCCTTTGGATACATTGAAAGGGGAGGAATTGAAGAGCAAGAAAACTATAGTCCATTGTTGCCAAAGCTTATACTTGAGTCTACATCCCTTTGTCCCTTGGAGCACTTTGTGTTCTTCCCAAGCTTTCCTTTTCTTGTGAGCTTGCTATCAAGAGATGGATAATTGAAGTGGTGGAGGCCCAGGTGGAGGACTCAATTTCTCCAGTTCGCAGACATGCCGATAGAGGTTGTCACCATTGTAATCTCTGATTTATATTAATAGAAATATCTTTTCCTATCCAATAATGTGTATTTAAATGAATATTGAATCCATGGATTCTTTTAAATGCTGATGTGTTATTGATTATATATGCTAGAGTAGGTCTAACACCATTATATATCATGCTTGTCTTGTTTGCTTAATGTTGAGAGAGAAAATTGCTAATACAAGCGAGAGTGGAAAAGCTCAACAGGGATCTACATCAACCATCCGGAATAAGGTATGTTTTGAGATCCTTTAGGGTTAGATGTTTTATTTCTCTTGCATATGGGAAAGGATTGATTTCTGTGGTTACTCTATCTGTTGTGGTACCCCAAGCCATAGGAAGTTTTCTCCATAACAATTTTTATATGAATTAAAACTAGTAAGCTTATATAATCTATTCGTATGATCAACAAGACCTAAATAAACAATATTGAAGTTATGTTTGATGTCTTTTAGAACATATTTATCTAGCCAATTTTCAAACTTATAACCTTTCTGACATGCATGATAAATAGAAATCAATTTAATGGGCATGCCTTGAACATTGAAAAACATACTCGAATGCAGCATTTGAAACTTTAATATTACCAAATCCTACTACTAAAATATATTTACCATCACTAATAGATACTTTATGTTATGTGTGTGTTTTAGTGTCATAAGATGTAAATAAAGTAGTTATACCAGACATGTGATTAGAAGCACCAAAACCATTATCCATTCCACATTGGAAGAAGATTTACTAAGTTGAACAAAATAGGCACATAGGGATATATGTTGTTCATCAAAAGAATTCTTCTTGGATTTAGCAATTTCATGTCTCCATTTAAAGCAAATCTTTTTAAGGTAGTTGGTTTTTCTACAATACTTACAAGCTTTTTATTAGATACCATATTAGAAGCATCATCATCATTAGAAGAATGACAACTAGATCTACTCCCTAATTAACTTGAATTAGGGTAGACCATATTGCTTTGGATATACAAATGAGATCTGCTAGAAGTTGTGACACATTTTGGGTTTAGTTACCTTGTTTGAAACACGAAGTTCCATTAAGACAAAGATTATTGAACATCATAATCTTTTCAATGAAAATTAGATATGGAGAACACATTTCACTTATTGTACTTGGTGGTAAATGGTGAAACACTTGAATTGAGACCTTGGATAATAAAAAACAATTCAAATAGGATTTTTTTCAAATTAAAACTATTTGCAATGATCAAAATCATGAAGATTGGAAAACCCTAAATAAATTTATTTTGGATGGCATTAGACCATTTCTAGCAATAATGGAATGCTTAGGATTTTTTTTTCAAATTGTCAAATTAAAAGAGAGTTTCAAATCACTTAATGACTTTATCAATTATCATACATGGCCACTTAACGACACTTGGTTAGTTGGGTTACTTAACTCTAGTAAAAAAAATTAAATGTGATATTGGAAAATTTTAAATAGAATTAGGTGGATGACGATAAATAAAGGATTCACACGTTTAATAATAGAAATTCAGTCATTAATGAATATGATACATTTTTGGGGTGGAATAATATGATGATATTTGCTTCTTTCCTAAGTTTCACTCTTCATGATTTCCCAATGTGATTGATCCCTTCTATAAAATAATCCTTCTCAAAGTCTCTAGAAATTGCATGTTTGCATGCCCAAATTTGTGATGCTTGACTTATTTGTTGACCACCGTTAACTCTTATTGTTACTTCTATATGTTTATACAGGGCATGTATAAATCATGGATGCCCCTCATTCTTTTGGAAACAATCTTTCCATTTGCATTCGATAGAGGATAAGAATTTGTATTAGCCTCGTCTTTCATTTAAATAATTACTCTTTGGGAAAATATATTTTGTTGAAAATGATGAAAGTGATTTCTCCTTTCTTCTTTGATTTATTTTTACCATTTGGTGACTATAATGTTGTAGGAATATCTGAGGCCAAACCTACATATTTGTCATTTACACATGTTTATGAATTGAGAACACAATAATAATAGAGATGAATCATTAGGAAGGACACTAATTATTGTGATGGCATTAGTGTCAGACTAAGGGAGGATACCCTAAAATCTCTCACCCTAAGGATACTTTCCATACTAGAAAATAATTTTGTGTAGGTAATTCCTCCAAAACAACATTTGTTTAAAATTTTTTATCTATATGAGATTATTCATAACAAAAACATCGCAAGAGTAAAGTAATTATTAATGTGGAATCAAATCCCACCATAGAGACATGCCAATAATTAGGTAATTAATGTATTATCATGAAGTATAAGAGACTTCAAGCATTTCTTTGAATTCCAATAAAGCCACTTGATACTTGAGAGAGTATGGCATATGGATATGAATTCCTGGCTAAACCATTGGAGGATAATAACACTCTATAAAATATCAATACCATTCATCATCGCTACTATAATTAAAGAGAATTGTGATGTGATGAAGAATAAGGAATAAGAAGTTAAGTTACTATAAATAAATCAGTAACCCCAAGTTAGAATATCAAAAAAATATTTCTACTTAAGAAAAAATTCATGTTGTTTCAATAAGAATGAACTCTCACAAGATGCACAGTAAAATCAGACATTGGTAAAACCCAAAACACCATGGGAAGAAAGAATATGTAATTTTTGTGATAATAAGAAAGTCGAGGATGAAAAACACTTCATCTTATAATGGTCTATCTCAATTTCTTAATATTCGTAACACCACTTATCTTCATAACTCATGATAACCAAAGAGAGATAGGAAATTTTTTCTCCAATCTTTTAAAGCAAATCAATTTTATTAAGGTCCAATACACTATAGTTGTTGTTAATGAATGAAAGTCATCATCATCTTACAACACATTGTATATATTATAACCACAAGTTAGAGAAGGCCTGTACATATTTAGAATCGTAAAAATTTTGGGGAATCTTACTAGTTTTTCATATGACAAGATAAATGGTTGACAATACTTTTGTAAAGATTTTCAAATTTATAAGGATTTTATGTAATTTTTTTATCAATTATTTTAACATTTTTTTAATAAAACAATTTTATTTTATAGAAAATAGATGATTTTTTTTTCAAAAAAAATTGGAAATTGGAAATTATTTTTTGAAAAAGAGAGAGGAAAATAGTCCAATGACAAAAGTTAGCAACTAAATTTTTTTCTTGACAAGGGGCATTTGGAGAGATTGCTACTGAGTCTAGGATACCAATAAGTTAAGGAAAATTGAGCAAATGGAAAGTCAAAATTGGATCATGGTAGAATTAGAATATTTAGAGGCTCTAGAGAGTTTAAGAATTTGCAATGTGTATGGGCCTACACAATATGGAAACAATATAGAATTATGGAGATCACTAAACATTTTGCGTAAAATGGGTTAACTCATAATAACATTGTTGTTGGATATTTTAATGTTACAACTTTCTCTCACAAGGAAAGGAGGGGAGAAGGATGTTAGAATTTGTGCAACTTCAGAAGTTATTCTTATTGTACTTGTATTTTATTTCCTTGTACCTCCTACGGGATATGATACTGATGTAATTAGTCATGTAAACCCTAGAAAGAATCAATGTAAACCTTGGGAAATTTTACACAATAAAATAATAAAATAAAAATTATTTTTGTATTTCCCCAAGATAAATCGGCCCCAGTAAGACTGTCAATTTGGCCCCAGTAAAAATTCACTTGGAAAATCAATATAAATAGGAGGAGCCCCTCCTCATTTGTTATTCACTCGCAACAAGTTCGCTCCGGCATAAGAAGGTGCGCTAATGCACCCAAAAGGAGTGTTTTCTGGGGTTATATCTTAGAGAGACATTTTTCTCTCTCTTTCTTCTTCTCTATACTCTCGGAATCTATCATCTTTATACAAAGGTTTATTGGGTTTTCCCTAATTGGGTTTCCTAGTTCTTGTGTTCTTTGTGTATGTGCGTTATCTCACTTCTAGGGATTGTATTTTTTATTTACAATTAATTTATATTGTTATAATATTGTAAAAACTAACATGGTATTAGAGCAGTTCTAGAAGAGGCCATTGTTGGAAGCTAGGGTTTAACCTTTCAAGGACTTCCCTCATCTCTTCAATAAGAAAAAAAAAAGTTATGGAAACTTCTCTCTAGAGGAGGCGCATCTTTTATTGAATGAAACTCCAAATTCCAAGAAGTTTCAT
Source organism: Pseudotsuga menziesii (assembly GCA_001517045.1). NCBI lineage: Eukaryota > Viridiplantae > Streptophyta > Pinopsida > Pinales > Pinaceae > Pseudotsuga > Pseudotsuga menziesii. Next base: position 5,113 of record LPNX010177184.1, read on the forward strand.
TTTTGACCTAGCTCTACTGCTACGGAAATTAAGGTTTCAAGTTTTGTGCTGGTAAGGACACTATTTTGGATCAACCTCACCTTCCCTCAACTTGCCTTAATAGGGGTCATCTATCTGTAAGGTTAGTTTCTTTAAATTCAAAAGTTCATTTTTTACCTAACTCCTGCTAGGGTTTTTGGTTCAAATATACAAACAAGATGATTGGAATGAAGGTTGAAGATCGTCTTGATGGGGATACAAACTTCATATCCTAGGTGTTAGGATATTTAGACACTTAAGAGTTAGTTAAGATCAAATTGTGTAATATATCCGTTAGGTAAAAGTGTGTTTCTTTAGTATGCATTAGTATGCATTTGTAAATATTCTAATCTGACGATCACGATATGTTCTAGACATGGAGTGATCCGACGGTTCAAATTCTCTTAGATAATACCTACCATTGATCCATGGCTTAACACCCGACTAGTCCATGATCTCTATTTAAATAGCATGGAGGGTCTTTGGTTAGTTGATCGATTATGAGAAGCTCATGTAACTTTCTTTCTTTTGCATAATAAATTGCTCCAAGTAGCTATTTGGCTGGGGTCATGGACTGTTTCCCTCTCGAGGTTTTTAACCACGTGACAAACATCGATGTATTGATCTGTGATTCATTTGTTTGAAGTGGTTTCTCTAGGTATTCATTCTTTTGGGAGTACCCTGTGTACCCGAACATGGTATCAGAGCATTTATGAAGAGCCACTTTTGGTTTTGATCAAGATCTGGAACCGATGTTGCCGAAACTTTGAAAGGGTTTCTGGTTCTATATTTTATATGCATTTTTGGCCTGTGGGAGCTATTCCATTGCGTCTAGAGCATCGTTTCCATTGGGAAATAGTTTTCATTTCATCGAAAATTGTTTCCATTTGTTCCAGAAACACCCATTTTGGCAAATCTGGAGGTATAATGTTACAGTGACGGATTTGTTTTTTTTTTTTAATCTCTCATATTTTATCAATTTTATTATTAGGTCTTTACTGTTTTAGTCTCGGACTGTTGCCTTCCCTGGCTGCGTATGCCCTTTTCCGTGCAACTTGCGCAATCGCGGCGAACCAGAAACAGTAAGCAAAAGTTTTTTTCGTGTCTTCTCAACTACGTATGCTCTTTGTCATCCACCTTGTGCGATCACGGAAAATCAAAAACAGCGAGAAAACTTGAAAATGTAGACTTTCCAGGTAAGCTAACCAAGATCTAACCCCATTGTGTGGAAAAAGTTTTTTTTGTTTTTGTTTTTCATTTTTTTTGTGATTTGCAGGAAAAAAAAGGCAAATACGGAGAACGAGAGATAAGAGTAAAAAAAAACAAACCCGCTTCTTATTTCTATTCTTTTATGTACCTTTTAAAATTAGCTCACTTGGTCCAAAGTTGCTTTATTCTTTAATAGGTCTTGAGTTCAAGTCTTATTAAACTACTTTTTAGTGCATGCAATTTCTATTTTTAAGTTACTTTATTGTAAAAGTGCATCTCACATAAATAAAATAAAATAAAAAGTGAGACACTTCAGTCTTTTAATTTATTGCCGCACTATTTAAAAGTAACATTATTGTAAAAGTGCACATCAATTATTCTACAAAAGTGATTCACTTAAAAGCAACTTTATTGTAAAGTGATTATCAAAGGTTGATTTTGGGAAGAGGGGATTCTTTTTTTTAGTTGGTCAAGTTAATATCTACCATGTCACTATTGGGGACATCTTCAACATTTTCTTTGATCAAGCATAACTTCATCATCCAAAATCAGTTTTTAGTGCCGTTTTTTTTTAAACCGCATTTTTTTGAGCTCTTTGCATCCAGATAGTTAGTTTCTATTATTTCAGCCATTATTTTATAGTATTTCCACCCCTTGTGATATTATACTTACAAGTTCTAACTATTTCTCATGGAAATCTCGTATGGAGGATGTTCTGCGAAATAGGGGACTTTTCAGGATAACCTCAGGGTAAGAAACAAAATCCACTAATGATGATAAGAAAATTAAATGTGAAAATAGATGTGATAAAGCTCGTGGATTGATTGGGATGTCAATCTCTACTGATTTGCAATTCCACATATCTAGAATTGATGAACCTGATCAAGCTTAGGAAAAGTTGGAATTTGTGTTTGGTAAACACAATGAAATTTGGGGTCATCAACTTGAGAATGAGTTGATTTCCTTTAATCCAAATGATTTTTCATGCATTCAAGACTATTTATCTAAGTATAAAACTCTTAGACTCTTATGTGCAAAATGCAAGATTAAGAAAGAAGACAAACAATGTATTTATCATATTCTTTCCAAACTTGGACCTACATATTCTGTTTTTGTATCTACATTCTACTCCATGAAAGAATCCTTAACTGTAGCTAGCTATCAAGAGCCTAGTCTTGAATCCTTTTGTGATTCCTTAATTAGAGAACAAGATAAGCTCATTCATCTTGGAATAATTAACAATGCAGATACATCTGGGAAAGCCTTATTGTCCCAACAGAAAGAAAAGTCCAAGCCTCCCAAGAAGCAGAATTTTTGCAATAATAAGCCAAACAACAAAGGTCCCAGACCCTCTCAGTCAAATCCTTCTTTAAAAAATGACAAAGGATCCAAGCCAAAAGGAAAGAAGACTGAGCGTCATTGCAATTTTTGTGGGAAAGATAATCATGATGAATCTAAGTGTTTCAAGAAGATGGCAACCTTGGAAGCAGCAATGAAGAAGCACCACATCAGCCTAGATTCGTCTTCAGAATCTACCTCTCATGGACATGCACTTTATGCTTCTGGTTACTCTTATACTGTATCTTCTTCTTCTACTTCAATTGAATGACCCATTGATTCTAGAGCATCTTATCATATGGCTAAGGATCAAGCCATCTTTTCTACTATGCATGAATGTAACACCAAGCAAATATTTGTTGGTGATGATAGATCTCTAAGTGTTGTAGGATCTAGAACAATTCTAGTAGAAAATGGTCATTTCAATGATGTACTATATGTTCCAAAAATTTCCTGCAATTTGTTATCAGTCTATCAAACTACTCATTCAAGTGAAGGTAAAACTGTGACGTTTATACCTCACCAAATTGTAATCAAGGATTTTAAAAATACTCAAAATGTCATTGCTACTAGAACTATTGATGATATTACCAGGTTGTACAAATTTAACAACTTTTGGTCATCACCTTTTCCTTCAATTTTTGTTGCTCATAGTGATAACTTGAGTAAACTTTGGCATGAGCGATTTGGTCACTTAAATTATCGTTCATTGCAACAACTATGTAAAGACAATATGGTGACTGGTCTTCCAATGGTATCTTGCAAGGATGGTGTTTATTCTGGTTATGTACTTGAAAAACATCATCGGGACAGTTTTGACAAACGTGCCTCTTGGCACACCTCGGTTCCCTTGGAGCTTGTGCATAGTGACTTGTGTGGCCCTCTTCCATCTGTACCATTTTCTGATTTCAAATATTTTTTAACTTTCATTAATGATTACTCCAGATGCACTTGGGTTTACTTCCTAAAACTTAAGAGCGAAGTATTTAACATGTTCTTGGCCTACAAGGCCCTTATTGAAAAACAATCTGGTCATCAAATTATTAAGTTAAAATCTAAAAATGGAGGAGAATATGTTAACAACAAGTTCACTACTTTCTACACTGAACAAGGAATCCAACAACAACACATTGTTCCATATACACCACAACAAAATGGTGTAGCTGAACAGAAGAACCGCACTTTAAAAGAAATGGCTAATTGTATGATCCAATCTAAGGGACTAAGTCTTCAATATTGGGTTGAGGCCATAAATTGTGCAAATTACATAGTTAATCGCACACCCACTAAAATTTTACAAGATATAACACCAAAAGAAGCATGGAGTAAAATTAAACCAGATGTAAGTCACTTTCATGTGTTTGGTTATGAAGCATGGGCTCACATTCTGGATGAAAAATGGAAAGCATTGCAGCCTAAAAGTGAAAAGTGCATATTTGTTGGATATTCTAAAGATGTAAAATGTTATATACTTATTCAACCCCATTCACATGATATAACCATTAGAAGAGATGTTAAATTTGATGAAAATCTCTTGGCCTGCGAGCCTAACTTGGTGGGTGTGCCATCTTTGGCCTGCGAGCCTGATTCAGCGATTGTGCCTTCTTCTTCTTCTTCTTCCAACTTCCTTGACAGGTTTCCAAATATAGTTTCTAATGATGACAGTGAGGATGAAAATCCACCTCCGCCTGCTCATGTTCCTCCAATTGCACCAGCACCAATGCTTCCTCGATGGGTCCGTTCAACATGTAAAGCAGTTGGTGATCTTACCGGTGATCCTAGAGATCAATGTCGAACACGTTCTCAATTTCAGTGAGCCTCTTCTCTTTTGGCTCAAGTTTTCGAGAATCATGATCCAAAAACTTTTGCAGAAGCTTCAGGAAATCCAAATTGGGATGCAGCTATGGATGAAGAATATCGCCCCTTAATGGTGAACGATACTTGAGATATTGTTCCTCTTCCAAAAGGAAGAAAACTTGTTAGATGTAAATGGGTCTACAAAACTAAGTATGCATCATATGGAAGTGTTGAAAGACTTAAGGCAAGGTTAGTTTCCAAAGGTTTTTCCCAAGTTGAAGGAATTGACTACAATGAAACCTTTGCTCCTGTCGCAAAAATGAATTCCATCTGCCTTGTTCTTTCCCTTGCAGCCTTACATAACTGGAAAGTCCATTAAATGGATGTCAAGTATTCCTTTTTACATGGTGATTTACAGGTGGAAATTTATATGGAACAACCTCCTGGATATGTTCAAGATAACTCTAGCCTTGTCTATCTCCTTAAGAAATCCTTATATGGCCTTAAGCAAGCTCCTAAAGCTTGGTATGCCAAAATGGATAGCTTTCTCCTTGACACTGGTTTTTCTAGATGCCATTCTGACCCCAATGTCTATACCAAGAAAGTAGGAAACCATCTCATCAAACTTGTTCTTTATGTTGATGATCTTATCCTTACTGGTAGTGACCCTAAACTTATAACCCATGTGAAATCCAGTCTTAAGAAAAAATTTGAAATGTCAAACTTAGGACATTTGCATTATTTTCTTGGTCTCCAAGTCTTGCAAACCAAAGAAAGAATCTTTCTTTTCCAGTCTAAGTACACTTGTGACCTTCTTCGTTGCTTCCACATGGAAGATTGTAAACCATCCCCTTCTCCCTTCCAGTCTGGAGTCAAACTTTCTACCACTTGTACTTCCCCTGAAGTAGATGACACCTTGTATCGTCAGCTTGTTGGTAGTCTTTTATACTTGAATCATCCCCGTCCTGACCTTTCCTTTGTCGTTGGTCGTGTTTCCCGTTATATGCAAACGCCTCATGAAAGTCACTTGAAAGAAGCAAAAAGAATACTTCGATATATTTGAGGTGCAATTCAGTTTGGGATTCATTACAGCACAGGGGGGGAACCTTTGTTGGTTGGTTTCACTGATTTAGATTGGGCCGACAATCCTAATGATTGAAATTCTACTGCAGAGTATGTTTTCAGTCTAGGATCTGGACCTGTCACTTAGGCTTGTAAGAAACAACAAGCTCTTGCTCTTTCTTCAACAGAAGCAGAATATCAAGCCCGCAGTTAATGCTAGTCAGGAAGATTTATGGCTTCAACAGATCCTTTCAAAGTTTGGATTCGAGAAGCAGCAGCCTAATCCACTTTGGTGCGACAATCAAAGTGCCATCAAGATTTCCAAAGATCTAGTTCTACATCAAAACAGCAAACACATTGAGCTACACATGCACTTCATCAGAAATATTGTTCATGATCATGTTCTTGAAATTCTCTATTTCCCTATATATTATCAAGTTGTAGACATCTTCACCAAGTCTCTTACAGAAGCGAAGTTTTCTAAACTTTGATCTATGTTAGGAGTTCATGAATGTGTCCTTAAGGGGGGATAGGCTCTAATGCCTCCTTCCTTCTCCTAATAGTGTCACTTTTGTAAATCCTTCAATCCTATCCCAAGTTGTTCTTAAGGGGGGATGTTAGGATATTTAAACACTTAGGAGTAGTTAAGATCAACTTGTGTAATATATCCGTTAGGTAAAAGTGTGTTTCTTTAGTATGTATTAGTATGAATTTATAAATATTCTAATTTGACGGTCACGATATGTTCTAGACACAAAGTGATCTGACGGTTCAACTTCTCTTAGATCATACCTACCATTGATTCGTGGCTTAACACCCGATTGGTCCATGATCTCTATTTAAAGAGCATGGAGGGTCCTTGGCTAGTTGATCAATTATGAGAAGCTCATGTAACTTTCTTTCTTTTGCATAATAAATTTCTCCAAGTAGCTATTTGGATGGGGCCGTGGACTATTTCCCTCTTGAGGGTTTTAACCATGTGACAAACATTGGTGTATTGATCTGTGATTCATTTGTGTGAAGTGGTTTCTCTAGGTGTTCGATCTTTTGGGAGTACCTTGTGTACCCGAACACTAGGAAACCTAGAATTCTTCTCATCCTAGAAGAAAATTATCTCTTGAATTTTGTCACTGAGAAGGTTCCAAAATCAGAAGGGGAAGAAGACAAGTCCCAATGGAGGAAGAGTGATTCCGAAGCAAGAAGGATTCTAGTGGACTTAGTCAAAGATCACTTGATTACCGTAAGTCTCAGAAAAGAAGACAACTAGGAAGATGTTCAAGAACTTGAAGAAGTTATTTGAACATAGTAGCATCAATGTAACTCTCACATTCAGGAACCAACTATCAAATATAAAGATGATCAAGTCTAAATCAATCGCCTCATATTTCATGAGCATCACCGAACTTCGGGACATGTTAAAGACCAGTGGAGATAACCTTGAAGATAAGGAGCTTTTAATGACCACTCTAAATGGAATTCCATCATATTGGCATTCCTTCATCCAAACCATAAGCCGTAGAACCAAGCTTCCCAAATTTGATAGGTTAATGGAATATTGCACTCAGGAAGAGACAAGGATTGCAGCAAGGCATAGACTCCATTGTCCCCAAGTTGAGGAGAATCAATCCTTCATTACTCATGTCAATAAAGGAAAGGGAAAAGTGAGGAAGTTTCACAAACATAAGCACCAAAATAGGAGACCAATATATTCTCCATATTAGAGGGGAAAGAAGAAGGATTTATCACACATACAATTCCATAAGTGCAAGAAATATGGTCACTACGCAAACGAGTGCTTTAGTGCAAATAAGAGGAAGCATGAATGTTCAACAGCTGATGTGGAAGAAGGTCATCATCATAAGAAACACATAAATGAATATCGTATAGAATTCTTCATCATATCAACATTATTAAGTATTGTTCCCACCACTAGTGATACATGGCTTATATATAGTGCTGCTTCTAAACATATGCCTGGTTATAAAGATAAACTTTCAGAAATTGTTGAGAAAGAATCCCATATCCATGGTGTACTTGGAGATGATGCCAACTACACTGTGAAAGGATTTGTATCTACCTCTCTTTATTTAGAATCCAGTGACTTACTACATATGGATGATGTGCTTTATGTACCTGTGATGAAAAGAAACCTTGTCTCCATCTTTGCCTTAGAGGACAATGGATATAGAGTTACATTTGCATATGGGAATGTGCTTGAATGCCGCAATAATTCTAGCATGAACACAACAATAGTGATTGGTGTAAGGGATTATCGTTTGAGCACCATATCAGCCCAATATTTAGTCCATGATTCCACCAACATTAATGAGCTATGGCACAGAATACTAGCTCATATAAACTATCAATCTCTCCCAATATTAAGGAACATGGTGAAAGGTTTACTAATGCTTTGTGTAGACCATGATGGTATATGTAGAGGATGTGCACTTGGTAAGAATACAAAGGGTTCCTTTCCAAAAAGTGAAAGTAGATCCAAGGGAATATTGGATCTAGTCCACTCTAACTTGTGTAGACCCATGACTGTTACTTCATTGGGTGGTTACAACTACTATGTAACATTTATTGATGACCACTCACGAAAGAGGTGGATACACTTTATAAAGACCAAGGAATCCAAGGAAATACTCCACAAATTCAAAGGATTCAAAGCACAAGTCAAGAATCTGTCATGAAGACATATTAAGATCCTAAGATCAGACAATGTTGGAGAATACACCTTTATAGAATTCAATTATTTATGTAGGAATTAAGATGGAGCTCACAGTTCCCTACAACCCTAAAAAAAATGGGGTTGCAGAAAGGAAGAATAGAATAGTTGTGGAGGCAGCTAAATCCATGATACATGACTAGAATCTACCAATGTTCTTATGGGAAGAAGCATCCAAACCATTTGTTTATGTACAAAACCGATTCCCTCATAAAAAACATGACTCCGGAAGAAGCCTTCACGAGAGTGAATCCAAAAGTGGGCCGCCTTCATATCTTTGGCTTCCTAGTTTACATTTATGTGCACAAGGATAAAACAACAAATCTAGAACCTTCAAGAAAGAATGGGAACATTCATGGGATACAGTGAATCTTCAAAGGCTTACATAATATAGATCCCAAGATTGATGCAAATCAAAATCAGCAAGGATGTGACCTTTGAAGAATAAATGGCAATCCGAAAAGGAAGAGGATATGATATGGAGATTGATGATGACAAAGAGATGATATCATCTCCCCCTCCAAAATTTAAGAGGGAGTCTAAAGAAAAGAATGAACCGGTCAATCCCGTTGATCCAGTTGAGACAGTTGATTCTTCCATAGATTTGGCAGTAAGCTAGAAAAGGCCTAAATGGGAATAACAAAAATTGCAGGATGTAGAGGGGCACGAAGCCCCACAAAAAACCTATCGAGAAATACTAAAAAGACCTCAAAGGTTCTCAAGTTATGTAGCATTGATGATTCACATCATTAACTCAGAACATACCACGTATCAAGATGCATCCAAACACCAAGTTTGGAAGGATGCCATGACGGAGGAATATAATCCATCATGAAGAATGATGTATGGGAGGTTGTACCGAGACATGAGGGGAAGTTGGTAGTAACCCCCAAATGGATTTTTAAGATTAAACAGAGAGTAGATGGAAGTGTGGAAAAACACAAGGCTAGATTTTTTGTCATAGGATTCTCTTAGAAAGAGGGAATTGACTATGATGAAACATTTTCTCATGTGGCTCAATATACTTCCATAAGAACCATAATTTATATTTCTTCTTCTATTGGATGGAAGCTGCATCAAATGGATGTAAATACCACCTTCCTCAATGTTATTATCGAGGAAGAAATTTACATTGAACAACTAGAATGGTTTATTGTCCATGGGAAATATTCTCACATATGTAAACTAAAAAAGGAATTATATGGACTCAATCAATCATTTCGTGCTTGGTATAGATAGATAGACAGATACCTGGTAAACTTGGGATTCACCAAGAGTGATGCATATCCCAATCCTTTATACAAGATTGTGGATGACGAGTGACTGATTTTGGTCATGTATTTGGACGACTTGTTTCTCACATGAAATGAGAAATTGATTGGATGGTGTAAGAAGAATATTTCCTATGAGTTTGAAATGAAGGACCTCAGATTGATGCATTACTTCTTGGGATTAGAAGTATGGTAGAGGTAGAAGGAAATTTTCCTAAGTCAAGGAAAATACACCATTGATATTTTGAAGAGATATGGGATGTTGGACTACAAGTCCATGGCTACTCCGATGGATGAAAATTTCAAGAAGATGAAGGAATCTACCTCAAATTTTGATGTTATTGATCCCACCATGTATTTCCAATTGATTGGCTCTTTGATCTATCTGATGAACACCAAAACGGATATATGTTTTGCTGTGAATACTCTTAACCAATTTATGAGTGATTTGAGGCACATTCACTGGGTTATTGCAAAACATGTTTTCAGATACATACGTGGCACTATGGGATATGGTCTAAGATATGCGTCAAGATGCGATTTGACATTGCAAGAATTTTCTAACTCAGATTGGTATAGGTGTGTTGTAAACAAGAAGAGTACTTCCAGATGTTGCTTCAATTTGGACTATGTAGTGATTTCCTAGTGTAGCAGGAAGTAAACCTGAGTAGCAATTAGCACCATGGAGGTTGATTATATGGTTGCTAGTACAACAACTCGAGAAGCAGTATGGCTTCAAAAACTCCTTGCTGGATTGTTTGGTCATATTCCAAGACCAACTGTGATTCACTGCGAAAACCAAATTTGTATACATATGCTAGTGAATCTTGTTTTTCATGACAAGACGAAGCATATAGAGATTCAATATCACTACATTCATGATATGGTGCAGATGTTAGTTTTTCATCACATTAAGCTAGCATTATGATCTTAGGATCTTTTCACTAAGAGAATAACAAGCACAACAATAAAACATAAGCACATCACAAGAGACAAGAGACATAAAGAGATTTTCCTCGAGGAAACCATAAAGGAGAAAACCCCGCAACTTCCTCTAAGATAGAATCAGCACCAAAACAGTAAGAGATCTCCCAACAGCAGTGGCCTTCTAGTCCCAGTATATTTGCTCCTCCACAAGTGCACCTCACTTAAGAGAGTGAATGATGTGTGTGATAAATAGAGAGTCTCACTCTCTATTTATATTCTTTCGTTCACTTGAATTGCCATTTCACACGTAGGCTCGACCTAACAAATACTACTCAAGCCTACACCTTAATTAGTGTATAATAACTCAAGTGCCCCGAAACTGTGGGGACTTACCTAATGACTTGACATGAATTGTTTACATTATTAATCCTCCTGATCGAAACATCGGGGCATGACCACATGACTCAAATACATAATAGAAACATCCCGGAATAAACATTGGGTTACAATATATAAGATACATAGAAGAATACATTCTGAAGTTACATATACATCAACACTCCCTCTTAACTAGGAAGGTATTCTTTCGACACAATTTTCAGCACTGGTCTTCTTCTCTGTATCAGCTGGATCATCTCGTCTTCAAGTCATCTTCACTGGATCTGGATCATCTCTCGATCTGGATCAATATAGAACATCATCACTGGATCTGGATCATTTTTCGATCTGGATCAATATAGAACATCATCACTGGATCTGGATCATCTCTCGATATGGATCAATATAGAACATCATCACTGGAACTAGATCATCTCTCGATATGGATCAACATCACTGGACTAGATCTGGATCATCACTCGATCTGGATCATCACTGCTGGATCATCATTACTGGATCTGGATCATCACTGGTGCTATCTCATGATTCTTCTCGTCATAGGAAGTTCTACAGAGCTAGCCATTTTTCATGCTGGTTGTAGGCCTACCCTCATGTAGGTCTTCTCCCAGCACTTACATCTGACCTGCTCATCAGAAAGGCACGCCCAGCACTCACATCTGATCATGTAGTAAA